>JASDQU010739068.1:79891-128051 GCA_032191745.1 Picea mariana
ATGATGTTCATGCTTTTCTTCTGACTTGGAATATATAAGAATGTCATCCAAAAAGACAATGACAAACTTGTCCAAATATTCTCGAAAAACACCATTCATTAAGCACATGAAAACAATTGGTGCATTCGACAACCCAAATGGTACCACTGTGAACTCATAATGACCATACCTTGTCTTGAAGGCGATATTGCTAATATCTTCTTCTTTAATTCTTACCTGATGGTATCCAGATCTAAGATCTATCTTTGAAAATATTTTTACACCCTTCAATTGATCAAAGAGGTCATCAATCCTTGGTAGAGGATACTTGTTCTTAACAATCACTTTATTCAATTGTCTGAAGTCAATGCACAACCTTAGTGTTCCATATTTCTTTCTCACAAACAAGACTGGGGCACCCCAAGGTGACATGCTTGGGCATATATACCCCTTCTTCATAATTTCTTCAAGATGCATTTGCAACTCCTTCAATTCTGGTGTACTCATTCTGTAAGGAGTCTTTGATACTGGCGTTGCTCCAGGCATCAAATTTATAGAGAAATCAATGTCTCTCCTTGGGGGTAGTCCGGGTATCTCCTTGAACACATCTTCAAAATATTCCAGGACTGCATAATGTTCCAAATTTGGCACCTTATCTCTAGGTGTCTCTGCCAAATGAGTTGCAATTATTTGACATCCTTTTCTGTAACATTTCTTCAACTGCAATGCTGAAATTTCTCTAATGGTTACTGCCCTGGGAATTCTCTGTACCTTCCTTAGTTTCCCTTCCTCATTCAGGCAAGTAAATGCTTTTTTGTGACAGTCTAAGAGAGTGTGATGTTGGTCCAACCAATCCATCCCAATTAGACAATCATAGGAACCTAAATGCAAGATGTTTAAATCTGCATTGGTGTTCAGTCCATTCATGTCTATGAGGCATGACTTAACCATCTCATTAACTTTTCTTCTGGCTCCTGTAGCCAATTGTACCAACCATTATTTCCCATGCTTGCTTCTTGGTAATTGCAAACTTTCCACCATCTTAGGGTCTATATAACTATGAATAGCTCCTGAATCAATTAAAATATCAAGGGTTTGGTTATTGATCATACCTTCCACTTCAATCATGTGGGACTGATACTCTACTTGCTTGTTGTCCAGGGATGCATAAATCCTTGGCACATATCTACCCATGTCCTCCACTATTTCAGCTCATTGTACATTGTGAACAACCCTACCTTTTTCACCTCTGTGAGGACAATCTCTGAACCTATGGTCCCCTTTACAACCCCAACATTGCATAGGTGGTTGTCTTGGCCCTTGACTCCCTGTGTCAATCATTTTGGGTTCTTTAGGCATTTGTTGTCCTTGTGGATTATTTCTAAAGAATGGTGTCTTAGCTCCCTTCTTCCTCTGATCCATCTTGCATTTCTTATTGTCTTCCCAAGCATTTTGGAAAGATGGCCTTACTTTCTGCTGATCATATAGGAATTTAGCTCTCCTTATGGTCTCTTCTAATGTCTTGAGATCATCATATTGTATCTTGTCACTGATGAATGATGGCAACCCACTTAAATACCTTTGAATTTTGACTGTCTCATCCTTGATGAAAGAGACATACTTCAGCAGTTCTAGAAACCTTCTCTCATATTCATCTATGGTCATACTTCCAAGCTTGAGTTCAAAGAACTCTTTCATTTTCTTGTCATAGTATTTCTTAGTCAAGTACTTCATCTCAAAATAATTCTTGAATTCCCTCCAAGTAACACTTTTTTCTACAATGTGTTGTACCTGCACAAGTTGATCCCACCACATGGAGGCTTTTCCTTTGAGTTGATAGATAGTGATTCTACCTTCTACATGAGAAGAATAATTATGCAATTGAAAATACTTCCTCATGCCTAGTAACCATGTTTCTGCATCTTCATCCTTCTTGTGCTCACCATCAAATGTAGGAGGTTTGATTTTGTTCATTTCTCCTCGCAGCTCATCCACCCTAGATCTCTTATACCTTCTCATCGGGGATAGACTCGAGCTATTGCCTGATCTCTTATTGGAATGCCTTTGGGAATGATGGTGATGTCTACTAGCACCTTTTTCTTTTCTTTTCTCTTCTGAAGGTTTGTGACTCCCAGATTCACTTGAGCCACTCTCCTTAACCAATTTCTTTTCTATTATGTTAAAACCTTCCAATAGCTTCGTGTTGAAGTCATCCTGCTGCTCTATGGATTTCATAAGCCTTTCATTATCATCTTTATGGCTTTGGACATCCTTCTACAAATTCTTAATGGTCTTAGCCATATTTATATCTTCATTCCTTTCTTCTCCATGCACGTTGGAGTTCGTTCCTTCCATTCCCAAATGGACATCCACCCTTCTGCTCTCATCTTATTGACTGTAATTCCCCTGTGCTTCTTCCATTCCTGTGGAATCTGCACTGGTCTGATCTGATTGAGTTGTTGTTAATTCTGCAAAACGTGCAGCCATCGAAACTTATCAGGCTAACAATTCAGCAATTCATGAGAATATGCACCATTTTGATTCAATATACACATCAGAATTATCACTCCCAGTTTCTCGGTGTTATCATCATGACAATTCTAGATAAGACCCAAGCCTCGAAAACACAGATGCGCAGTGCCTTCCGAGATACACTTGTGCAAGAAGGTGGTTTGACAAAACCACTTTCACCAAGACGTGGTATCACATGTCTCAACATGTCAAATCCACCACTCGTGGAGAGGGAGACAACTTAGTCAGATCACCCTGCTTCACTTGTTCGATACTTCGCAGCCATGTGACGTCAACTGAACGTCGCCATGTAACGAACTCAAAAGTTGATCATTTGAAATGGATTGGCTGAGCATGGCAACCCAATGCTCTATACGTAATCCATCTGTGCTTCATAAATGGAATTCTATAATTACCACTCCCCAACTATGAAGATATCTACGTATCCATAACTAAAGTAATCTCCAAGCTGCTCGACTTTCTGCTCTCTGTAAAAACACCTTTTGGTATCCACAACTTGAGATACATGGACAAGGCTAAATCGAGTGAGACTGGTTATTCGAGCAACATGCTAGGATTTCTTGTGAATCAGGAGGAAAAGATCCTTGCACACATCCTAACAACTAATTTTCACACAAAGCTAGCTATAGAATCATGGTTGGAAGTCAGGGCCCACTATGAAGGATTTAGTCATCAACAGGCCAGCCGCTAAGAAGAAAAGGAGCAAGCGGCATAAGAAGGAGGAATCTACGGCTGAAGCAGTTGAAAGTGTTGGAGAGAATCAATCGGTCTGGTTAGATTCTTCCTTCAAGGCAGAGATCGTTAAGCTGAAGTAATTCTTCAACTAAAATAAGCATGTCTCAGCGAATTTTGAATAGCCGGTAGTGGAGGTAAAGAGTACCAGAGATGATAGGCTTGTTCCTTAAACAACCCATTTCACAACAGGCTAACTGTTGTCATCCCCCTTTTGTAATTTTGTGATTAATATGACTATATAAATACAGAAACAGATTTTAGATTGTTTTATTACAATTTCTATTTGGTGATGTTATGAATCTTGTTTTCTTTTATAATAAGTTTTTCTTCTAATCTTATATTTTATTTTCATCTCTCTAAATCGGAGGAAATTAAAACTCAGAATTCTTTTTAATTAATGCTTCGATGTATTTGTGTGTTTCTTTTCTTTTATTATTATGCAATTTAAACTCAGACTCATCGCCTTCCAAGCGACTTCACACGCACTAAACTTTGACCTATTCATTTATATTTATCATGCATGGCGATATCACAAGGTAAAACAATTTTTCGTGCACCTAAATCTACTGTGCATTTCTTCTTCGTTGCACCGACAACTTACGCACACTACTCTTGCGTTGTGCGTCAATATACATTGCGCACAGTTTTGGTACCACACACCGATATTCCACATGCATTTCATCCTATGCATGCACCATGTCAAGTTTAGCATATTCCATAGGGCCCAATTATCTGCGCACACTACTGAATACACCGTCATGAAACAACTTATACTCATACTTATGCGTGTACCAACAAAACTCCTCTGCGTTAAGAAATACTTGTGCACCTAATGTGCACATTACTATGTGTGTTCTCACCGCGCAAGGCTAAATTCAGTGCATACATCCGCACATAATGATCTTCCGCATAGTGCCACAATTTACGACGCCCACTGGCACACCAACGTTTTTCCGCACGGTGCCAAAATTTACCGTGCGTGCCAGCACGCCAACCTTTTCATGGATACTCCATGACTCCAATTTTTGGTCACCTCGAAGTTACTCTTTTATGAATATTCGCTTCAATTGAACCCCTCTGGCCCATCCAAGCTCAGTTTTGAACTGAAGCTCTGATACTAATATGTAACGTTCTCCCGGCCACCCGCAGGTCGGGGTACACCACTCCAGAGCAACCTCTCGTGCTCTGACACCAGTCTGTAACATTCCCAACCTTTAAAGGATGGACCATGCTACTCTAGGGAACTTTTTCGTTACCTTACTATGGAACATATAGTAACATACCCAGTAATCAACTGAGCTATGCCACATATATTTACTCTTTAAACTGCATGCATCTAAAACATATAGATACATCACTCTTGCGGAAGCTTTACATAAAAACATAAACAAACAATTAATTTCTGTAACATACGAATTTTATACTGAAATAATAGTGACTAGAGATATGCAACATCTACAGGGAATTACCCATAAACATACAGGCAATTATAATCACATATATGATAAACCGTAACATAGGCATGTAAATAACAAAAAAGCATATCATTTTATCATACAATTGGTACTTATCTTAGAAATATTGTCAGCAACTGCATACAGAACATCCACAAACCTCTCAGCCATAGACTACATTGTTCATCACTCTCAACAGTGAGTCACCCCCGAGCTGGGACTAAACTCCACCTAGGAAAAAGGGTTCCTATCTAGGCTAAGGCTCATGGGCAACAGGAAAGACTCCATCTCAGGTGCTCACTCAACTAACAGCCTACAACCTCTCATTCCCCACATGCCTGTACCACCCAAGGAGGTGTGCCCCTTCTCTGCTCAATAGTCCCTCGGTTTCCCCACTTCCCTTCCAGGGCTTCGGCAACAGGCCAGACTGGAAGTCTCAGAGCATTGTAGCTATAGTTTAGCACCTTCGGGAATCAATCCCCAACAATTCTCTCGCTCAAAGAATTGCTCAAGGGCCTGACAACCCGCTTCTTCAATCTCGCTCCAATCTAACCAAGTACACCAATCGAAAAGGGCTATGGGAATAGGCTCCGAAATGGTGAAATGGTTGTCTCAAGGATAAAGGAATGCATGAATGAAAATGGTCATGGAATCATTGAATGGATAACTAAGAGTGGAAAGAATCACTGTGAACTCTTCGTGGAATTCATTGTGCCAAAAGATGGTCGGGCTACTGGTAAGGTATCCCCTGAAAAGTCACCAAATGAGCTAAGTTCCCCCACAATATGAATGCATGTCCCCAACTTGACACTTGTCATATCAGAAGTTACTTTGGTCCACCTGTCCCCAACTTTAGAACTTAGGATAAAATAATTATCCATTATGCTTTAGGAAATATTAATATAATATTCCCTTGACTTTTGGCCCTCCCTTTCCCTAACTGGTGAAGTTCAGTCCCCCATCTCTTTTATCGTGGTCAGTCTACACGCAGCGATGTATTTTATATTAATCATGAGTCATGTACAAAGTAGACGCATTTCCCTTTGACATCTAGACATTATGGCCTAATACCAAAACATAAGCATCAAAACTTATAATAACCAACTCACAAGCCTATAACACATATCATATACATGAGGCTCATTGTCCTCCATACTGCGCGAACGTTAGTTACTGCGCGTGGTATCTTGGAATGTGCATATTACATCATTTTACCGCGCAGTTCATGCGTGCACTGTGCCACAAGACGTGCATTACCAAATGAGGTCAAAACAACTCACCAGCTTAAGTACATTTATATTACATTTACAATTGGGTTTGACCGAGGGATATTACAATACTTCTTTGTAATTGTGGGTTCTACACTTTTGGGACTGTCTGAAGCCCCACACATCCTCTAGGTGGATACTGGTGGCCTCTCTCATAATCCAACTGAATTATTTTGTATGTTTTCATGTCAAGACATCTTGTTGTACTTCCAGGGTTGTTTTGGGGCCCTAAACGTTGTTTTTTTGGCTCGCCACAATCAAACTATAGACGAAGTTATAGTTTGATGGAAGAATGTGTAGCTCTCTAAAAGGCCTTTCCAACAAGCTATCACGGACCTAAAAAAAAGGTCGTATGAGAAATTTATGACCCTGGGAAGTTGAGGTACCAACTTACACCAACTTAGCCATAGGGGCCCACATGAATTTTGGTGTTTCACCTTCTAGGGTTAGGTTTTTGGATGTCTATGGTTTTGGCATTCATGAGTAATATCAAAAAGGCCTATGGAGCCTCATTTTAATCCATTTTTCTCAGACGGATGCGCATAGAAGCCACATCTCTTTTCAGAGATAACTACCACCATTTGAGCAAGTGTTTCAGTTATGCAGTTTTACAGTTTCATCCTATTTTGTTATTCAATAGAAAATATTGTTCACTAGGTATCTGTGTTATTCTTCATATCTCTGTGTTTATTGTATTCAGTCTATTGATCAGTTTGTTCCACTCCTAAATATGGATCAGTAGTATCAGAGTAGTCTACTCTTCATTTTTTTTTTCTTTGTGCATGTCCCCGACAAGATCTGGGTATAATAAGTTGGGACTTGAACCAATCAAACCATTACAAGATCAGTTGCACCGAGCCCAAAAATAACCCATGGGGGACAAAAAGAAATATGATGGAGCAGGAGATCCTATTAAAATGTTTCTCGAGGAAGCCCTCTCATGACAAAGGAACGAAATGATGGACAACTTCGCGAAAATCCTTCGACGACTGCCCACGGGAGAAGCATCTTCATCAAGAAACCATGAAACCCCCTTCAAGGTACAAGTAAATTTTGATATTCCATTATTTGAAGGACTTATAGATGTAGATGTTGTAGATAAATGGTTGAATCTGCTCGAATTGTATTTTTCAGTCCATAACTTTTTCGATAGGGAAAAGATCACTTTTGCACTTCTCAAGGTCATTCCCCATGTTAAAGACTAGTGTGATACTTACTCTGGGGGGATTTGGAAGAATCTACAATGTTTGTGGTGGCTCCTACATGGGATTCCTTCCAGGACGCCATTAAATAACAATACTACCATGTTGGAAGCTACGAGGACTAGTATACCAGATGGACCACTCTACGTCAAGAAAGGGACCAAACAGTACCATATTTTCCATACTCTACGCACCAAATTGGGTATTAAAGACTCTGAGCATCATTTGGTTCTCAAATAAAACGGTTATTTGCATAGATACATTCAAATAGAAATGGATTTTCTGGACATTGCCTCAATGGGCATGGCTTATAGATACGTTGTCAAGATTGAGAAGAAATTTGAGTAGAAAAGGAGATAGTTTGGATCTGCAAACCCCTCACAGCCGAAGCAGGTCACAGGAAGCCCCAACCTACACAGAAAGGGACCAAGTCAAGATGGCCTCCCTTAGGACAACCAATCCAAGCTGCAACACAACAAGGGCAATGAGAAGATGAAGAAGGACATGGGAAAATGGTGTGAGTACCATAAAATACCTTGGCACAACACCGAAGAATGTCGTTCCAAGAATTCCCTCATGGCCAAAGTGAAGGCTTCTGATTCAGAGGATGATTCTGATTCCAAATCAAATCCTAAAGGAGGGAAGCATATTATCGATGATGAACCCAGTGCCACTGTCTCTACCACCAAATTCTGGCCAAGTGAAGCAGAAGAACCAGAGGAAGGGGAATGCCTCTTTCACTCGCAGATGTAGGTAAAGGGGGATCCACTTCATTCCATTGTCGATAGTGGTAGTCAAAAGAATCTAATTTCATTAGAGGTCATCAAATGACTGGACCTGCCAACGACACTACACCCGTATCCCTACACCATCGGTTGGCTTCGCCAAGGAAGAGATATCTGTGTCAGCCAACAATGTCGTCTACCCTATGACATCAAGCCTTTCAAATATGAGGTACTGTGTGATATTGCTCCCCTTGAAGTCTGTGATGTTCTTTTAGGACAACCATATTTGTGGAAGAGTCATGTTGTGTATGAGTCTAGACCTTGCAATGTTATTATTACTTTGGGTAGAAAATTGTACAGGATACCAGAGGTAGTGTTGCATACTGTTATTTCTTTAATCTCTGCTAAGCAATGCAGTAAGGTCATATCACAGACTAGGAAGTTCATATTCTTTGTGATCCGTGCTCACAATAAGCAGAATGTCTTCACCACATCCATGGCCTCTACACAGAGCCTCTCTTTGCAGTTGAAGAAATTGGACGAAATCGTGGAAGAATATAGAGATATATTCTCCTCACCTACAGGGGTACCGACACACTACCAAGTCAAGCATCCAATTGATCTGACCCCCGACACACCTCTACCTAATGGACCATTCTATTGTCACTTGTTGTTGGCACAGGGGTAGACTCAGGGTTCAACGCTACAACAACGCACCAACAAAAACCTAACTACCGGCCCCTTCAGCAACACCTACGAAGCAGATGAAGTCTCACCCGAGGTAGAGGCAGGGGTGGTTGCAGGAATCAGGTGTCTGCAACCTTTGTTGGGACATAGATCTTTGATTATAACACTTAATAGAGCACCTAGCACCGTTAGTTCATCATTATCTAACCAATATCTACTCCGCAGAGAAAACAAAGCATCACAACATTCACCTTTATCTAAGGTATATAAGCACTTAGCCAAGGAATTAGATCAGATCTAGCAGATTCAAGCACCAAGCAAGTTCACAGATATTAGATCTAGCATCTAGATTCATCATAAGCACAAAGCATAAACAGATCTATCTTTCTATATCAAATCACTTTAGCACATAACACATAAACACATCAAAACATCGCACAAAGCAGAATAACATAGTATTTGCGTGGTTCACTCCCACCCTGGGGCTACGTCCACCAACTCTTATTCTTTATTAGCTTCTTCAATGGGTTACATGCATAGAGCCTCAAAACCTTACTCCGCATAGAACAAAAGATCTGTGCAGCTTGCTAGATCCTTCTTCCTTGCGTTACAGCACAAAGCCCTCCACGGTCTCTTACAATGACTTGCACTTAGCTCTGCAAGTCTCACACAATATGCACAAAGCCTTACACTTCTTGATCACACGGATCCCACTCTTAGCACTTAGTCAACTTGGACAACACTTGCGCACTATTCAACTACTTCTTACATTGCCAAGCCTTCTATTTATACATACAAAATAGGCCTAAACATGGGTAAACCCATGGGCCGACATCCCATTCCCGTTACATATTCCCAAATCCCAAAAAAGGACCCAAAAAGGGGTCGAGATCTCGTGATCTCTTCTTTGTCTTGCGCTCCATCTTCGACAGGTTGTCGAAGTCCCAAAATAGGTCAACTTGACCAAGGATCTCCCAAAACTTGGTCAAGGGCCAACACTTGCTAATGGAAAATGACGAAATCAGGCAACAGATCCAAGAGATGCTCCAAAAGGGGCACATCAAACATAGCTCCTCCCCTTGTGGAAGCCAATTGTACTGGTGGAGAATAAGGAAAGGACGTGGCGATTCTGCATTGTTTACAGAGCCTTAAGCAAAATCACAATGAGGAACCAATACCCCATCCCCAGGATTGATGACCTTCTTGACCAACTCAAGGGGGAAAAGTTCTTCAGCAAGATTGACCCAAAGTCTGGCTACCACTAGGTTCCCATCGAACCAACTAATGTATGGAAGACAACCTTCAAATCTAAAGAAGGTCTCTTCAAATGGCTAGTCATGCCCTTTGTCTTAACAAATGCACCAACCACTTTCATGAGATTAATGGATGATGTATTGAGACCCTTCACAAACTCCTTTGTGGTGGTATATTTGGATGACATCCTCATCTTCAACAAGACATGGGAGGAGCACATGCGGCATATTCAACAGGTTTTGAGCACTCTGCGGCAACACAAGATATATGCCAAATTGGAAAAATACTATTTTGGCATGAACAGGGTCCAATACTTGGGCTACATTGTTGATGAGCATGGGGTACATGCTGATCCAGCTAAGATCCAAGTCATTCATGACTGTTCAACCCCGACCACACTAACCGATCTTTAGAGCTTCTTGGGGCTAGCCAACTTCTACCGACGGTTCATGTTGGGATTCTCCCATATTGCATGGGCCCTTAGCCAGGTGACCAAGGGTGGTAGTAGGGCCAAGTTCATCCAAGGAAGGAGAAGCAATGAACATTTAATGATCTAAAGCATCGCTTGTGCTCAACTCCAGTAGTCTCCTTGCCTGATTTGAAGAAACTGTTCGAGATTGAGACTGATGCATCTGACTATGTTGTGGGCACAGTTCTCACTCATCACGAGCATCCGGTGGCATACCATACTGAGACACTGTCCGAAAATACCCCACCCATGACAAGGAAGTGTATTCCATTGTAAAAGCCTTTCATCAATGGAAATATTACATTTTGGGAAAAGAGACAATCATACACATTGATCACAAGCCTTTGCAGTTCATACAGACATAGGGGAAATTGTTGAACGACCTCCATAGGAAGTGGTCCACCTACCTGTAGAAGTTCCATCTGAACATCAAGTATAAGACAAGTATCTCCAATCGTGTCGCTAAATACCTCAGTCGGCCTCCTGTGGCTGCACTCACCATTGTTCTCCATTCCTATGGACATGAAGCATATGAGTGGCCCCAACTTTATCAGTAAGATCCAGAGTTCCCCACCACCTATCAACTATTGGGTACACGCGCAACTATGACCGATTTTCACATTCTGTATAGACTTTTATCCCCCCTAGGCCATCTCTGTGTTCCTACAAGAGAGCATGAAAAGATGATTTGGGAAGCCCACTACATTCAGGTGGTAGGACATCTCGACGTGGAGAAAACTATGGTCGTTCTTCAGAAAAAAAATTATTGGCCAAAACTTTCACAGGACGTCAGCAAGTATATCATATCTTTCACTTCCTGTGCCATTGCCAAGCCAGTCATCAAGAAGCAAGGATTATGCACCCCTCTTCCTATTCCTGATAAGCCTTGGGAATCCATCTCAATGGATTACATATCTGGCTTGTCGTCCACCAAGAAAGGAAATGACTATGTATTTGTGGTCGTTGATCAGTTTTCGAAGATGGATATCCTCACATCCTGCAAGAAGAATATCACAATGACAGATATTGCCAAGCTCTTCTTCGAATGAGTGTGGGTCCACTTTGGGATACCAAAGACCCTCATCTCTGACCAGGACAACAGGTTCCTCATCACATTTTGGTCGAGTCTCTAGTCTCTGTTGGACACCAAGCTCACAAAATCCACTACTTTCCACCCCCGAACCGACGACCAAACAGAGGTCGTCAATCGGATGATTGTGCACATCCTACGCACATACAATTCTAAGCATCCACGTACATGGGACGAGAGTCTCCACTATGTTCAACACAGTTACAATAGGGCTCTCCATTTCTCCACTGACCATAGCCCATTTCAAGTGGGTCTGGGATTCCAACCCTTGGGACCCATTGATGTTGCACTTCCTCTTACCACCACACAGACAAACTCTTGCCATGATCAGTCTGCGATCGACAAAGCCACCGGATTCATTGAGCAGATTTAGCACATCCACCAATAGGTCCAAGATATTTTGCAGAAATCCAATTCTAAGTACAAGCAACACCATGATCAACATAGGGTACCACACCAGTTTTAGGTTGGCGACAACGTTTGGTTACATTTGCATAAGGAGCATCTCACAAGGCCCCATTGGAAGCTTCTCCCACTTCGCTATGGGCCTTACACTATCACCAAGTATTTGGGTAGAAATGCTTTTAAGCTCAACACCCCACCCTTCCTTGGCCTATATCTATTGTTCAATGTGGACCTTATTTGGCCATATTTTCAACCATTATTGGAAACCTCTGAGATTGCAGAACAACTGACACCAACATAGCTCAACCCTAACTACATGGAACAAGCCTCCACTGATCAGATAGTGGACACACAGGTCAAGGGAACTTTCCAGTAGAGAATCCATCTTTATCAGGTTGTTAAGGTAGGGTAACTCCTACACCAAGGAAAATGGCTCACCCGGGGCCAAATCCAACAGAAGTTTCCTCACCTAATGGGGAAATCAATGCAATGGATACCATTTCTTCCTAAGGGGGGAGAATTGATCTAGGTGGATATTGGTGGCCACCCACATGTTCCAACTGCCTCCTCTTGTTCCTTTTTGTTCAGCACGTTCTTCTGTACTTCTTTGTAATTGTGGGTTCTACACTTCTAGGGTTTTCTAAAGCCCCACACATCCTCCACGTAGATACTGGTGGCCTCTCACCTAATCCAACTGAATTATTTTGTATGTTTTCATGTCAACACATCTTGTTGTACTTCCATGGCCGTTTTGGGGCCCTAAAATTGTTTCTTGGCTCACCATAGTCAAATTGTAGACGAATTCTGAGTTTGACGGCGGAATGTGTAGTTCTCTGAAAGACCTTTCCATCGGGATATCACGACCCTGGAAAGTTGACATAAAATGAAGGTCATGTGCAAAAGTTACGATCCTAGGAAGTTGAGGTACCAACTTACACCAACTTAGCCATAGGGGCCCACATGATTTTTGGTGTTTCACCTTCTAGGGTTAGGTTTTTGGATGTCTAGGGCTTTGGCATTCATGGGTAATATCAAAAATTCCTCTGGAGCCTCATTGTAATCCATTCTACTCAGACGGATGTGCGTAGCATCCACATATCTTCTCATAGATAGCCACCACCATTCAAGCAAGTGTTTCAGTTCTGCAGTTTTACAGTTTCAACCTATTTCATTATTCAATAGAAGATATTGGTCACTGGATATCTTTGTTATTCTTCATATCCCTGTGTTTATTGTATTCAATCTGTTAATTAGTTCGTTCTGCTCCTAAATCCGAACCAAAAGAAAACCACAAAACACCCACTAACTTCTTGCAATAACACACCATAATTTTCCACAAAATTTAGAAAATTCATAGTACAGAGAGCAGGAGAAACCTTCAATATCATAGAATTCGTTGTAAAATCCCCCAAGAACCCTTTATCTTGTAGAAATGATCTAGGCCTCGAGCTTCCCAAGCTATCCAACAAATTGTCCTCTGACAGACCAAGAAGCAAGGTATCCGACAGGGCTTTCTCCTCCCCATAAATAATTGTATAATCATTTGATGGACGGGTAATAACATCGTGATGTACCTTCAAATCCATAGCTAGATAAATTCCCACAAGTTGGCCATGCAAATTCGAGGTATTTTTGGCGTCTCCTCCTTGTTTTGGAATTCTATTATCTATTGTCTCATCCGCACCATATTCAAATATAATAACCATGCTCCTCTGATACTTCAGATCCATCGAATTGGGAACAAATTTGTACCTAGAGCATAAAATCTCTTGGTTGTTGTGATTCTATCCATGAGCCAAGATGGTTTTCCCAATAGACTTGATCATTTCTCTAATGCTCTTTAAATGCCCGACATGACCTAGATTTTTGTGATGCATGCAACCTCCACGCAGATGAAAGAGACATTCCACATGTTCAAGGTGAGCCCTACTCTAAGGCCAGATCATGACTGTGGGGGATTTACCACACACTCTACTCCATCCAACCAGGGGATAATCCTATAGCCTTGTTCTCCATTGCATCAGCTTTAGCATTGTGGTGATGGTATATATGGAATAATTGAACCTTGTATTTACGCAAGGAAATCCTTATACGCTTCACCAAATTTTTCAATCCTATGTCTTTTGAAGAAGAACCGGTAACAAAATAATGAATTGTGTTTTTAGAATCTCCTACTATGTTCAAAATTTAAATTTTCCTTTTCTTTGCCAATTGTACTCCAAGGAGTAGAGCATATGCTTCATCCTTGTTATTAGAAGTTATCCCTAAATTCCAATAAAAGTCATGTTCTCAATTTCCTTTAGGGTCAAAAAGTAACCCTCCATCACCTACCTCCCCTCTATTCCCTTTTGATGCCCCATCAAAACATGAGGTATAGCTGAATTGCGAGGAAAGACAAGACCAGAAATCCAAAGAGAGTGAATGAAGTTGTCAGCCTGATATTTGATAGGATTTAACTCGAATTATGTAGGATATATTTATCCGAGTCATCCATAATTCCTCTGTTGATTCGAGTGTCTGTGACTCATCCAGCCTGATTATTTTTGAGTTGAAGAATTTTTCCATTAGCCCCAAAGCATGTGAAACCACAGAGCTTGGGAAAGAGCGCTTATTTTTTAAGATAGATCTATTTATGGCTAGCCAAAGTTTCCAACATACATATTTAGGAAAATCCTTCCAGTCTCTTTGAAACAAAGACTTCCCATGAAAGGATCCCTGATAATAATTTACCCACTTACCCAACATAGTTTTGCAATTGGATGGCCATGCAATTTTATGCCACAATTCTTCATATACTTATTTCCAAACCTGATTGGAGAAATCACACTCCAAGAATAAATGAAGGGATGTCTTCTAAATTTTTTCACATAGTGCACAACGAAAGGGTCCCTGAAACCCTCTTTTAGTTATATTTTCCCTAGTAAGAAGCTTTCCTTGAGCTAGGATCCAACTAAAAATATTTATTTTTGGAAGACCATCATTAATCCATATATTCTTTCCGAGAGAGGATTTTTCCGGGGGATTGGTTTGCATTAATAGAGCCTTATATCCTTCCTTGACAGAGTATCCATCTGCTCCCCAACTTCTATGATCTTGAGACTGCAAATGTACTGGTGCGACCCCTTTAAGGGAAGAAAGAAGAAGCTCAGATTGATGCTTAAGATGAGGTGGAATATTACCTATCTTCCATTCTTGCCAGACACCATTAAAATTCCAAACAAATATATCAAATAAAGTTATCCTATGCTGAGAAAACATCCATTGACGAATATCATTAAATAAGGCATCTTGGCAAAGAGGGCGGGATCAAAGAATCCCATCATGCCACATGTTAATGAGATTTCCATTTCCTGGGTCCTGACCCAATGAAGAGAAGACAAAAGAAGAGAGTGACACACCTAAAGTAACCTTCAAATAGGAGATCCAACCTACCTATTGAGAGGAGCATCCATCAATCTACGCTTATCTCCTTCAAAATATTTCTTTACCAAGGCTTTTTTCCACCATTCATTTTTCCTCGTCACCATTCTCCATAATAATTTTGTGCCAAGAGCATTATTTTTCAGTTCAAGATCTCTTACCCCAAGACCCCCATGATCCTTAGGGGAACTTACCAAATTCCAATTCACCAAATGGAGTCTTTTTTAGTTTGATTTTCCTCCTTGCCATAGAAATTTTCATATGGCATGGTCCAAAGATTTTTTAATTCCCATGGGTGCCAATAGAGATGAAAATTGTTAAATGGACAATGATGACAGAACGGATTTGATGAGCGCTAAAAGACCAGCTAGATTTAGCCAGTAAGCACCCTAAATTTCTAGTTTCTCTTTAATTTTTTGCAAAATAATATGCCAAGATTCTCCCGAGAGAGATTTCAAAGAAATCGACATTCCCAAATACTTAAAATTTTTCCAATCATCAGAAAATGGAAATTGAAGAATATGGGCGATACTTAAAAGAGTATGAGTATTTATATTCCAAGCATATATTTGGCTCTTGTTCTTGTTTATTAGACCTCCAGAAATCTATGTGAATTGATCCAATACCAATTTAAATCTCCTTGCTATGATTCTAGAGGCTCCCCGCATAAGCAAAGTATCATCAACGAATTTTGAATGGTTGATTCTTTTAACACCTCTAGTAATGTGCAGACCAAGGATATTATCTAATCTCCTATCCCATTATAGTCTTGTATTGAGATCTTCAACCATAAGCACACATAGCAAGGGAGAGAGGGGGGGATCCCTTCCTTATCCTCCATGATGCTTTGAAGAACATAGAACGCCTACCATTAACCAAGGGAGTTATCTAAGGATTAGAGATACAAGCACCAATCCAAGATATGAAGGCCCGATTGAAGCCAATTTTTGTCAGAATCGCCTTGAGGAAATTGTGCTTTACCCTATCAAAGGCATTTTCCATATCAATTTTAATAACCATACATTTTTCCCCTCGACAAAAACTAGAATGAACGACCTCTTAAACCAAGATAATATTATCCCAAATTTGCCTATTTGCCAAAAATCCCCCTTGATTGGGGAAGATCATAGAATTTAGACAAGGTTTCAATATGTTTGTTATGATCTTTTCCATAATTTTGCAAGAGACATTACATAGAGAAATGGAGCGGAATCGATAAAATGAAGAGGCCCTCTTTTCTTTTTGAAGTAAGGCTAAAAAGGAGGAGTTTGTGGCTCCCCCCATCTGAGAGGATTTATGCACATACTGGATCATCCTAATGAAGTCAAACTTAATTATAGATCAAAATATTTTATAGAAATGAATAATGAAACCATCCGACCCTGGATATTTAACATGACTAAATTTATTAATAACTGTAAAAATATCCTCTTCTAACACCAGCTTGTTCAATTCTAAATTGTATTCCTCTTTTATTTTCATAGGTATATGAGATAATAATTGCTCACATAACACCTCATCCAATTCACTTTCTTCTATATATAACTTGCCAAAGTGGGAAGAAGCCAAATTTTTAATCTCCTCAAAGGAGGATATCACTTCACCAGATGGTCCCTTAATTTCCTCCACCCTGTTTCAACATTCCCTAGATTTGGCCTGCTTATGAAAAAAATAAGTGTTTTTATCCCTGACCTGGAGCCACAAGCTTTGAGACTTCATTCCCCACATGGATTCTTCATCCTTTAAGGACTTTATATAATATTGATAAGCGACTTGTTATTTCTTTAAAATTTCAGGTTATACAACCTGATTCTCTATCCTTTTTTGTATTTCTTCCAACTTCATCTAATGCTCCAACACTTCTATGTTCAAAGGGAAAACTTAATTTTTAACCCAATGCTTGATTGCAACTTTAACAAGTTTTGATTTTTGTTCCCAAATATGAACATGGGAACCTGAGAGCCATTGACCACAGGTACGAGAAATAAGGGGGGGAAAGTGCGACTTCTCCATCCAAAGAGGATTAAACCTGAAGGGTATGGGTCCCAAATTTTCTTATTTTACAAAACTTAGAGAAATAGGATGATGATCTGAGCTGGCCCAATGAATTATTGAAGAAGAGAACGAGTATGAAAGGGATAAAAAAGAATTGCTAATAAGAAAACAATCTAACCTGGTTGTTATGTGACCAGGCCCTGCTCCCCTATTATTCCAAGTGAAATGGCCCTTGATTGGAGGAACATCCATCAGGTCAAGAACGGACATCAAATCTTCTATTTTTTCTCTTGGGGGATAGGAATTCCCAACATCCTATTTTCTCCCAATTGTTATTTGACATGTATACATTAAAAATATGATAGAACATACCTGAAGGAAGATGAACCAATTTGACCATTATCCAATGTGTTTCTTTCATACTTTCTTCCAAGTGAAAGATGTGAGGGTTCCATAGAGTACTAGTTCCCCTGGAGGCCCCTCTCGAGCTTATTGTGATTCCATTGTTTTTCTTCCATATTTGTTGTATTTCTTGAAGAGCTTCAAGATCCCTTAATTTAGTCACCTGGACCAAAAGGATTTGAGGTTTTTCTATTCTAATCAACTTTCCCATTGCTTCTTTCATATGGTGTTATGGTGTCTAATCCTCTGCAATTCCATGAGACTAATTTCATTATTTACTAGTGGATTGCCCCCGCTTTAGAGGGATGAAACAATGACTGAAATGATCCTTTTGCATATTGAACATGTGATTTCCCTTGTTTTTCATCTTCTTAGATATCCCTTCAAGTGTGCTTTGAGTTCCTAAATCTTTATCCCGATCCGCTTCATTTTCTCTTCTATTGCGATTAGATCTCCGCCCCACTTTCTTCTGTGTGGTGCTTTGAGTAACCTATATTTCAGATCTCTAACTTGATTTCCTTCCTCTATTATTTATGGGATCTCTAAAATATGGGGAGTTAAAATTTTACTTGGAGTTAGATCTCCATTTTTAGTACGAGGAGCATCTTTGGACCCTTTCCTCTAGTTGATTTGATTTGTTCTGTGAAGAGTTCTTAGTAAAATGTCCATATTCATAATAGGTTTTATATTTGAAAGGAAACTGCTCATAATCCACTTTTTGGATATAAGAACAATTTCCCAGAGTTAGTTGGATAGCTTCATGGAGTCATTTTTCAAATCTACCTCTACATAGATTTTTGCACAAGATTGAATTTCTGCTTGTGATTCAACTCGATCAATGAATCTTCGTAGGGTTTCATCATTCCAATAATGTAATAATGTAAAAGAAGGAAAGAAGACGTCCAATTTCTAAACTGATATCAGAAGTCCATTTTTTTAAATACATACCCCTTGATCCCATAAAATAAGGTCCACTCTTAAAATTGAGATCCTGATCTGCCTTATTTTCAAACAAAAAACAAAAAAAACCCTTACCATAGAAAGTCGAGGACATCTGGCCCTGAATCTTTTTCTTGCCGTTCGGATCTAGCCATTGAGCCATGGCCCGCGGAGATGTTCATAATCCTGTAAATTTCCCAATAAGTCCATTTTCGGCGAGGCATAGAGCAAATGGCCCCGCGGACGAAGAGTGCACTGCGACCCTCCGGATTTCATCCAACGTTTTCACGAATTTGTTGGGTGCAGTCTTCACCAATTTGGTATAGGATGCGATCAATGCTTGAAAGGCAGCAATATATGGCAGAGATGCCAATCTGGCCCTGAATCTTTTTCTTCCAATTCGGATCTAGCCATTGAGCCATGGCCGGCGGAGATGTCCATAATCTGTAAAGAAAAACTAATCAATATTGAGATGAGATAATGTTGTATATAAATTTCTAGATCAATACATAGCATGTGTATTTTAAAAGCAATCACCACATCTGGAAAGGTGGAGTAACAAAACCAAACATTCAAATTAACTCACTACATAGCCTGTGTATTTTAACGCAGTCACCAGATTTTACTGATGGCATTAATGATGTGAAATGATTTCCCTTAATTATGCTAATAGTTGAGCCCACACTTATGTACAATGGTCAAAATTAATGGGCTTTTAATCATCCAAATGACAGAATTAATGGAATTTTAATCACACAGTTGATTTGTGTGGACAAGATTTGATATGTTTACAATATTCTTGGTAGTCATAATAAATGAAGGGTTGTGATTTTCATCATTAATTTCTCCTTTAATAATTTAAAAGAGTAATTAAAATAATTAACATAGTAATAACGAATCTAACCAATTTAATAACTACTCTTTTTATGTGATCACTACTTCNTTTTATGATTTTTTTTTTTTTTTTTGCATCTTTTAAGCTTTTACTGCGTTTACCACCACTTGTTCATGAATTGTTTGTGAGATGGGTAGGCGCCTCTGCTTCTTTTCTTTTCATTACCACACTCTTTTCTTTTCATTACTGCCCGCTATTATGAAGATATCTATGATTTTCTTTTCATTACCCCCTGAAACCGATCCAGTGAATACGTGGTAACGCTAACCATAATTCTCAATATCTTTCTTTCTTTGTAAGGGCACTGTGTGTGCATCGTTCTGGAGTAAGATTTAGTGGGTAGGAAAGGATCGGGAGATTCACAGTAAAAAACAAAGCAGACGATGCCTTCAACTTCAGATAATTTTAGGGAAGAGGGAGAGAGCACTTTGGTTGTAAGGTAATATTGTATTCGGATTTAGATTATTATTGAATTATTGATATTTTGATGATGTTTTATAGAGTTATAAGGTATTTTAGCTATTTCAAAGCTTATTTTGTGTATGACTACAGTAACAATAGGTAGTGGGAAAAAGGTTTTGGAATTTTTGGGATTAGAAGACAATTAAAACAGTGTAAATGTAAGTAGTTGAAAGCTATAGTATTAATGTGTGTTTGAATATATTAATAATAGATAGTGGGAGAACGGTTCTAAAATTTTTGGGATTAATAGATAATCAAAACATTGTAAATGTAAGTAGCTGAACATTATAGCCAGATTAATTAATATGTGTCTGAATATATTAATATTGGTGAGAATCATAATATCATGCAGTATACAGTGATATAATTTTTGAATATATCTACTTCTTCTATCACACATTATCATGTTTTTTTCATAAAAGATCTTAAAGTTAATATGATAATCACCAATTACTTATGCCAGGATTGTCTGGCCAAGATTTGCTATAAAGAATAAAGATATTTTTAAAAACCTTGTTAATCAATCTAAATTAACACATGAACAACTTTTTAATCTTTTCAAACATTTAGAAGATAAAAAATTATATTCATTTACACAATTTTTTTTATTAAATCTATAGGAATCCTCAAACCTAAGCGAGATTCTTGTAATTGCCATGTCCTTTGAGAATGGGCAGGCTAAAAGCAAATTTCCTACTTTGTTTTGGAATGCATGTAAACGTTATAATTTATAATTTCTTTCACATGATTATATACTTATAGGGTCTATAAACTGGGCGAAGGCTAAGAAGAGTTCATATTAAAACCTGTGCAGATTTCAGATTTAAAACGACTAAAAAATTATATCTGTAGAGTTTACAAGGAAGGGATACAATTTGAGGCATTATGTATATACACTATATGAAATAAAACAATTTTGGTAATTAAAACTTTGGAAGAACAATATAAGATTTTAATGCAAAATGTAACCTAATTTAAATTAACTTGTTGCTTCATGTTTATCCGTGTTAATCAGTCACATATTATGTGGTTGTGGTAGTTATAACTAGCATAGCCATTCAAAATCGTGGTACCTGGACAGAAAATGAAAATGAAACGCATAGTTAGAAATCAGAAAATGAAACACACAACTAGAAAATGAGTGTCTACAGCCAACACAGTCAGCTTAATTTCTTAATATGATTATGTAAATGTTAAAAGATAAACAGTTTAACGGATGCATTCAAAAATACAAGGAAGTTATGAAGAGGAAATCACATTCATTGATTTGGGAGGATGACTAAGAATATGTCAGCATCTTCAATTGTTAATCATCAGATTAGAATTTTAGATTAAAAAGTGATTAATTGTACTCATTGTCAATAGATGTATACTTTTTCTACGTAAAAATCTAAAAGATAAATAAAACTTTTAAAATTTTTATTCTAGGAGAAAAATAAACCTCGTATACGGATTACATACCATGTTACTTCCCAATGAACTTGCTCAAACTGGATACTTTTGGATTGAATCTATCACTTACAAACTTGCTTTCTGATACCGAGAAATACTTAGTTTTGAAGGTATCGAATGAATACCCAAAGCTGAAATTATCTGCAACTTGTCCTGGTATGAACAGCCCGTATTGCTACTTTATTTAAGGTTGCCTTTATGGGAGTAGGTTAGCCATACTATGTAGCAGTATAAATCATAAAAACAAGCAAACGGCGGAGGAAGTACGAGCCGAGTAAGAGATTCACTGATCAGTCATGTAAATCCAACATTCCTTCGTACACATCGCTGGTAAGGGGGAATGGACCGGACTTTGTCGACAGCTAGAGGAATTTTGTGAATAATTTGAATAGATTAGGACGTTGTTTAATTTGAATACATCAGGACGTTGTTTTATGAAATCGTTTTTTTTATTGGAATTTGAAGATATAAATTTGTATGAAATTATTATTTTTTGGAGGTTTAAAATTCATTTTTGAATATAGATATAGATTTAACATGTTGAAAATTTCCACAAATAATTTGATTATAAAAAAATAATCACTCAAATCTATATATGTAACAATTTCTTACCTAAAATCCCTAAAAAAAAATATAACCTAAAAAAAACCATTTCTTAAAACTTTTAAACTACTACATACATTACACTAGCTTACCTACCATAAAATAAATCTGTATCCCTGGAAAAAAAAACGCTACAAATGACAATGGTTTGAAACAGGGTTGCAATTGGTTGGAATTTGAAATTGATAGGTTAAACTTGGCTATATTCTAATGCCCGTTTTAGTAAAAGAGATTAACAATTACTCAAAAAATTTAACCATATTTGATACTAGTGAATCAAATTCATCCCTGATTTGAAACATAATTTCATTTTTAATTACGTCGAAAGGCTTATACCTATTGGCAATGGGCACGATTAATGACCTTTTAATCTAAAATTCTAATCTGATGGCTAACAATTAAAGATGCTGGCATATTCTTAGTCGTCCTCCCAAATCAATGAATGTGATTTACTCTTCATAACTTCCTTGTATTTTTGAATGCATTCTTTAACCTGTTTATTTTTTAACATTTACCTAATCATATTAAGAAATTACTGTAGCACCATATAATTGCCACGTTTAAATTATTAACGGGCACTACTTCAACTTCCTCCTCAGCTGTCCGTGCGTCTTAACTGTCTGCAAGTTATCGGCTATGTCTTTCATGAATATGCATGGGCAGTTAATTGAAAAGGCGGTAGTTAATTGAAAAGGATGAAAGGGATCGTGGTTCTTGAGATCGTAAGCGAGAAAAAGTGCGTGGATGCAAGACTGCTTGCCTCTCTTCAGCTTCTTCTCGAATGGGTGAGTCTCTTTTTTGATGAAGATAACTTCAGTTTGATCATTATATCAAGAAGATCTTTTATTACACATGAAATATTCAAATGATATAACTAGCACAGCTGCTAATTACCAGTCGATACCTTTCGGCGTTCTCAGTCGCGAGTTAGCCGCTGTGCTAGTTCACATTGTTCACATTGGTTTGACACATTGTTAATGTACTACACTTTATAAATATAATAATAATAATAAATAGTTACTTTTTTATTTATCACATTTAAAACATTAATCAATAAACTCATAAGATAATAGTTAATAAATTAATAATTTTTTAATAGAATTAAATAAAAATTAACTAAACAAACTAGAAAATGTAAAGTCAATGTAAATTAAACTATTATAATATATGGGAAAAAGACATTGATAAATATAATAAGCATTTACATAATATGTCATTATATATCTCCGAGGGAGTCCGCGACAGGGGGAAACCCAAGCGTCGCGTCCTTTGCTTGTGAGGAGGATTCTAGGTTCGGTTTTGCGGGGAGGAGGTTTGTTTCTGATCTGGTGTCAAAGCTCTCTTATTTGGGTGCAGATTTGGTGAATGCTTCTCTAGTGCGGCTTTGGTTGGTGATGCAAGTGGTTTTTATGTGTGTTTACTTCTTGTGGTGGGATGGGGGTGTTGTTGTTTGTTAGATGTGGTGCTTGTGTGCTCAGATGCGTTGCCTCTTTTCTCAGTCTTGGTGGGTTTCAGTGTGTTGTGGGATCACTCGTGTTTTTGTGTTGGTCGGGGCTTCCTTAAGATTTTTGTCTGAGATTGTTGGTGTCGTCCTCGTTGTGTCCAAAGTTTTTTTGTCAGATCTGGGACTTCGTCCCTTAATCTGGTGCTCTTGCACCCGGATCTAGTCTTCTCTTGCCCGATCTCTGGGATCTTGTTCTCTCATCCTGCTTCTGTCCCGCCTTGGTGCTGATATTGTTTCAATAGTTTCTGCTTTGGATTTTGAGGTTTTTTGCAATGAGTTTGGAGCCATTTGGGTTTCTTCATGGCATTGTGGGTGCATCCTCTCTCTCTTTTGTGGCAGGTGGTTGTCTCATTTTTCGGTTTATTCATCATTTTTTCTTGTTCATTTAGGTTTTGATGCATATCCAGAGTTTCTTCAAGTATCAAGGTGTAGATGTCGTGTTTCAACATATTTGGTGCTTTGGGTTTGGAGTTATGATCCCCTTTTTTGGGGGGCCTTTCATCAGTATTTTTCCTGTCTCATGTAGCCAAAGCTTGAGATTCATTCACAAGATCAAATAAACCATGAAAGCACAGGAGAATGGAAAATAAATCTCTTGTATTCCTTCTGCATCCTAACAATTACAATCCAAGTTCAACTCCTTATAACTACTATCTAGGATTTTCGAAAACAACTAATTTTAGAAAAACAACTATTTTTTAGAAAAACAACTAAATTTAGAAAATTTTCGCATGACTCTAAAACTGACCACTAACTAAGAGCTAACTAGTGTGACATTATTATTCAACTCACTTTTTTGATTAATATGATAAACTAAGAAATAACTGATAATTGAAAAATTAAAAATTTACATAGAAACACTAAAACCCCAATTTGAGGCCTTATATGAAGGAATTTGGCACTGAAAAAGTGTTGAAACGATGTCCACTTGGATAGATCCTATCGATAAGACAATGAACTCTTCGAGACACAATTTCTCGTAAAATTTCATCCCAAACCGATAACCGTTTCGAAAGTTATGACCCTCGGAAAATCCTCAAAAATCCTCTACATCATTCTCCTTTGGTTGAAAAGAATGCAACTCCTGCAAGTTATTGTCTTCAAACTGTTTCCATTTAATTGGATCTAGGTTTAGTAAGTCACCCTCTGTAATCCACATACTCTCTGTTGGTGCTACGCCTTCCCACTGGACCAAATATCAGTTGTATTTTCCTTGCCAAGTATGAAGGGTATTATTATCTAAAATATGTGCAATCTTTTCATTTTTATTGCTTGGAATGGCCTGTTGCCAATCCACCTCTGCCTCATTGTCATCACCCATATCATCCCCATGGTATATATACAAATAAAAAAACGTTAAACATGGGGGAGATATTGAGGTCAACTATTAAATCGACCTTACAAGCAATGTCATTGATTTTCTTGAAAATCTTGCACGGACCAATTTTCTTATACTTCATCTTGTGGTAGGTTCCTCGAGGAAATTGCTCCTTCCATAAATAAACCATCACCAAATCACTTTCATTGAATACCTGGTATCGTCGATGAGCATCTCTAATAAAAAAAATTGTTCATTAATGGCCTACAATTTTTGTCTCACTTATTGTTTCAACTATTGAATGTGTTCTAAAAAAGATTCCCCATCATCATTGATCCTATCCCCAAGTGGTAGCTGCACCAAATCTAGGACACCCATAGAGTTTCTACCGTAAACAACCTGAAATGGAGATTTAACTATAGATATATTCACTGAACTATTGTAGGAAAATTCTTCTTGAGGTAAAGCCAAATCCTACTACTTGGGCTTCTCTCCAAAAATGCTCCATAATAGGTTTCCAAAACTCTGATTTACCACCTCGGTTTGCCCATCTGTTTGGGGGTGATAGGACATGTTGAACTGTAATTTAGTCCGCACTTTCTTCCATAAAGTCCTCCAAAAATGACCCAAGAACTAAGTATCTCTATCAAAGGTAATAGTTTTTTAAACCCCATGCAATCTAACAACTTCTAAAAAAAAAACAATTATGCCACCCGCGATGCATCACTAGTTTTCTTGCAAGCAATGAAATGAGCCATTTTAGAGAACCTATCAACAACCACAAAAATAGAATCAATACCGCGTTGTGTGTTTGGGAGCCCCAACACAAAATCCATGCTTAGATCTGTCCATGGACCTCTAGGCACTCGTAGTGGCATATGCAATCATGTGTTTTGTGAGTTTCCTTTAGACATTTGACAAATCTGACATAGTGCAACAAACCTAGTTATATCTTTTTTCATCTTCGACTAGTAATACTTATCTTCGATTAAGGATAACGTCTTATCCTTTATAAAATGTCATGCCAAACCACTACTGTGAAGGTCTCTAATAATATTTTCCCTCATTGAACCAATTGGGATGCATAGTTGTTTTCCTTTGAAGAGGTATCCATCTTGCATAAAATATTCTCCTTGATTAAGATCCATGTTCCCAGTGTCTGGATTCTTCAATTATTCCACAATCTCCTGAAAATCATTATCAAATGCATAGAGATCCTTTAATGCAGCAAACCCAATTACTTGATTTTCCATGATTTTCAAAAGAATAGTGCGCCAACTCAAAGCATTTGCAACTTGATTATGTCATCCTGATTTGTGCTTCAAAACAAAGGTGTAGCCTTGTAAGAAAGAGGCCAATTTTGCATGTCTATTGTTCAATTTCTTTTGGGTGTTAACATATTTTAATGCAATATGATCGGTAAACAATACAAAATCCTTTGGCACTAGATAATGCCTCTAATGTCGCAATGCTTGCACAATTGCATAAAATTATACATCATATGTGGAGTAGTTCTTTCTTACCTCATTCAAATTTTCACTAAAGAATGCAATTGGTCTACCTTCTTGGCTAAGTACAACTCCAATGCCTACATGTGAAGCATCACAATCTACCTCAAACACTTTATCAAAATTTGGTAAGGCTAATATGGGTTGCTCAGTTACCTTCTTATTTAGAAACTTAAAACTTTCCTCAACTTCCTTGGTCCACATGAATGTCGTACCTCTGGTGCAATCTGGTACAATACTACTAAAGATTTGAATAAATTTTCTGTAAAAGGTGGCCAACCCATGAAAAATTCTTACCTATGTGATTCTCCTGGGACTAGGCCACTCCAAATTTCCTCTGACCTTCTTTGAATCCATATTGACTCCCTCTCTTGAGATGACAAAACCCAAGAATACCAGACTTTCTTGCAGGAAACTACATTTCTTCAAGTTTGCATAAAGTTGATGTTTTCTCAATGCATCAAATATAATTTTTAAATGTTGCAAGTGATATTTTTTGTTACTGAAAACTAGGACGTCATCAAAATACAAAATAACAACCTTACCAATATAAGGTTGAAGCATAGTATTCATTAGTTGCATGAAAGTGATAGGAGCATTGGACAACCTGAATGGCATCACCATCCATTCATATATTACATCCCTGGTCTTGAAGTTAGTTTTCCATTCATCCCCTTCGCGAATTTGGATCTGGTGGTATCCACTTCACAAATCAATCTTACTAAAATATTTAGCTCCGACTAGAAAATCCATTATTCCATCCAACCACGGTATATGAAACCTATATTTGATGGTAGTTTTATTAATTGCTCTGCTATCTGTGAACATCCTCCATGTATTATCCTTTTTTGGAGTCAACAATTTAGGTACAACACATGGACTCATGCTTTCTCTTACCAAACCTTTCTTTATGAGTTTCGTCGCATGTTGGTTGATCTCTGCATGTTGTGTAGGACTCATCCTATAGGTTGTCTCATTAGTTAAAGATGATCCTAGGATCATATCAATGTGATGTGGAATATCCCTCTTTGGTGGAAGACCATCAGGTAGTTCATTAGGGATAACATCAACATATTCTTCTAGTAACTTGGTCACTTCGGTAGGAATTGGTATGTCTTCCAAGACTCCTTTTTTCACAATTAACACATAACAAAATCTTGTTGCCTTTGTTTCCTTAACAAACTCTCTTTCTGATAACATATTCTCAGTTTTCCCCTCATCCTTAAGGGGCAATAAGACGACTTTCGATCCATCCTTCCAAAAGGTGTAGGTATTATTTTTTCCATCACGCATGAATTTTATGTCATATTTCCAAGGCCTCCCCAATAATAGATGACATGCATCCATCGGAATGAAATCACACCAAACTTGATCTTTATAAGTCTTACCAATGGAAAAATTAATCAAACATATTTTATTAATGGTGACTTAATTCCCCTTTTTGAACCATGCAATTCGGTAAGGACGGGGATGTGTTTCACAGTGTAATTTCAAATTATCTACCATCTCTTTGCAAACCATATTCTCACAACTGCCACTATCAATAATAACTTGACATACTTTTCCCCCATAAGTGCATCTCGTTCGAAAAATATTTGTTCGGAGCTAAGAATCTTCATTGCCACCACCTTGCCTTTGCTCTTTTTTCGAGAATCACCATTGACCTCCGTATCATGAGACTCTCCCCCATATCAGGCAGGACTTCAGATTCAACTCCTTCTTCTTCATTCTCGGCTTGGACCAAGTTCAAACTAGCTTGTTCTCCTTGCTTTGACTCTTGTATATTATAACTTGGGAATTCAAATGATTGATGACCCTCTACACCACACCTTCAAAACACATACAATCCTTCTCTGCCACCACCGTAACCTCTACCCCTCTGAAATCCTCTTCCTCGTGGATGATTCAGGTTACATTGTCGAGTATATTTTTCTTTCTCATCTCCTTGGGATGATTCATCTCTGCCATAGTTAAAACCACCCCATGAGGAAGACGATGTACCCCTCCTTTCTCCTCTATTCCTTTGAGAAAATTGTCATTTTAGATTTTCCTCAGAATTTAAGGCTAATTGATATGCCTCTTCCACGTTGTGAAATCTATGCATGCTCAGTTCATCTTGAATATAAAATTTTAAACAATTCACATACCTTGCAACCAATTTCTCATCAGTTTCCTGGTGATCCACACGAATGGACAACTGAGAAAACTCATTTGTAATTTCCTCCATAGTAGATAGGTTATGCTTCAAGTTATGAAATCTACAAAAAAGGGTCTGGGCATAGTCTAGAGGAAAAAAAAAATATCGCAATTTTTTTCCATCTTGCTTCAGGTACTGATTTTTTCTTTTCCTTTTCTTACTTTGTCTTTTTGCATGATCCCACTAGATCATGGCATGACCCTTCATCTTGGTGCATGAAAATTTCACCTTCTTTTCCTCTGGCATAGGATACCATTCAAAAAATTTATCCATGGAGTTTAGCCAATCTATTAACTCCTCTGGTGTAAGATTCCATGCATATTCTGAAACTTCCATCTTGATCCTATCATTTCTCCCTTCTAGAGACATGAACATCATTTCTTCAAAAGACACGTGCTCTAATTATTCTTATTCGTGTTCTTCATGTTCTATATGTTGATCTACATTTCCTAGGTCTATCTCCTCATCGGACACTTCTCTTTGTATTATTCTCTGACTAGCCAGTATGTTTGTAAGATCTACTAGTTGCCTTTGGAGGTTTTTCATATCTTTGTGCATCTGAGAAAGACCTGCTCTTTCTCTTCCTCTCCTAGCCATCTTCTCACTTTGATACCAAATGATGTAGCCAAAGCCTAAGATTCATTCACAAGATCAAATCAACCATGAAAACACAAGAGAATGGAAAAATAAGTCCTTTTATTCCTTCTCCATCCTAACAATTACAATCAAAGTTCAACACCTTATAACTACTATCTAGTATTTTCAAAAACAACTAATTTTAGAAAAACAACTATTTTTTAGAAAAACAACGAAATTTAGAAAATTCTTGCATGGCTCTAAAATTGACCACTAACTAAGAGATAACTAGAGTGAAATTATTTGTAAACTCGCTTTTCTAATTAAGCTCATAAAATAAGAGATAACTGATACTTGAAAAATGAAAAATTCCCGTAAAAACACTAAAACCCCAATTTGAGGCATTATATGAAGGAATTTGGACCTATAAAAGTGTCCAAACGATGTCCAATAGGATCGATCCAATTGGAACAACAATGAACTCTTCGAGGCACAAATCCCCATAAAATTTCATCCCAAATAGATAACTGAGTCAAAATTTATGACCATCGAAAAATCCCTGAAAAATCCCTACATCATTCTCCTCTAATTGAAAACAACATAGCTCCTGCAAGTTACTGTCTTCAAATTGTTTCCATTTAATGGGATATAGGTTTAGTAATTCACCCTCTGTAATCCACATACTCTTTGCTGGTGCTATGCCTTCCCACTAGACTAGATATCGGTTGTATTGGCCTTCCCGAGTATGACGGGTCTTCTTATCTAAAATATGTGCAATCTTTTCCTTTTTCTTGCTTGGAATGGCCTGTTCCAAATCCAAATCTGCCTCACTATCATCACCCAGATCGTCCGCATGGAATATTTACAAATTAGAAACGTTAAACATAGGGGAGATGTCGAGGTCCGCTGGTAAATCCACCTTATAAGAATTGTCATTGATTTTCATGAGAATCTTGCACGGACCAATTTTCTTATACTTTTGTTTGTGGTAGGTTCCTCAAAGAAATCACTCCTTTCGTAAATAAACCATCACCAAATCACTTTCATTGAATAACTGGTATTTTCGGTGAAGCATCTTTGATAATTTTGTTTTGTTCATTATTGGCCTGTAATGTTTGTCTCACCTGTTGTTGCATTTATGAATGTGTTCTACAAATGCTTCCCCATTATCACTAATCATATCCCCAAGTGGTAGCTGCACCAAATCTAGGAGACCCATAGGGTTTCTATCGTAAACAACCTGAAATGGAGATTTACCTATATATCTATTCATTGAACTATTGTAGGCAAATTCTTCTTGAGGTAAATCCAAATCCCATTTCTTGGGATTCTCTCCAACAATGCTCCGTAATAGGTTTCCCAAACTCCAATTTACAACCTCGGTTTTCCCATCTGTTTGGAGGTGATAAGCATTGTTGAATTGTAATTTAGTCTCAATTTTCTTCCATAAGTCCTCCAAAAATGACCCAAGAACTAAGTATCTCTATCAGAGGTAATAGATTTTGGAACCCCATTCAATCTAACAAATTTTGAAAAACAACAATTCTTCCACTCGCGATGCATCACTAGTTTTCTTGCAAGCAATGAAATGAGCCATTTTAGAGAACCTATCAAAAACCACAAAAACATAATCATAAACTTGTTGTGTGTTTGGGAGACCCAACAAATCTATCCATGGACCTGTTGGCAATGGTAGTGGCATATACAACCCTGTGTTTTGTGAGTGTCCTTTAGACATTTGACAAATCCGACATCGTGCCACATACCTTGTTATATTGTTTTTCATCTTCGACCAATAATAATCATCTTCTATTAAGGCTAGCGTCTTATCCTTTCCAAAATGTCGTGCCAAACCACTGCTTTGAAGGTCTCTGATAATATTTTCCCTCATTGAACCAATTGGGATGCATAGTTGTTTTCCTTTGAAGAGGTAACCATCTTGCATAAAATATTGACCTTGATTAAGATCCATGTTCCCAACAACTGGATTCTTAAATTGTTCCACAATCTCCCGAAAATGATTATCAGATGCGTAGAGATCCTTTAATGTAGAAAATCCAATTAATTTATTTTTCATGGTTGTCAAAAGAATAGAGCATCGACTCAAAACATTTGCAACTTGATTATGTCATCCTGATTTGTGCTTCAAAACAAAGGTGTAGCCTTGTAATAAAGACACCCATTTTTCATGTCTACTTTTCAATTTCTTTTGGGTGTTCTAATATTTTAATTCAATATGATCGGTAAATAACACAAACTCCTTCGACACTAGATAATGCCTCCAATGGTGCAATGCTTGCACAATTGCATAAAATTCTACATCATATGTGGAGTAGTTATTTATTACCTCATTCAATTTTTCACTAAAGAATGCAATTGGTCTACTTGCTTGGCTAAGTACAACTCCAATGCCTACATGTGAAGCATCGCAATCTACCTCAAACACTTTATCAAAATTCGATAAGGCTAATATGGGTGCCTCAATTACCTTCTTCTTCAGAAAATTAAAACTTTCCCCAACTTCCTTGGTCCACATGAATGTCTTGCCTCTGGTGCAATCTTTTATGGGTGCTACAATACTACTAAAATTTCGAATAAATTTTCTGTAAAAGGTGGCCAACCCATGAAAATGTATTACCTCTGTGATGCTCCTAGGACTAGGCCACTCCAAAATTTCTCTTAACTTCTCTGAATCCATCTTGACTTCCTCTGCAGAGATGAAAAAACCCAAGAATACCAAAATTTCTTGCACGAAACTACATTTCTTCAGGTTTTCATAAAGTTGATGTTTTCTTAATGCATCCAATATAATTTTTAAATGCTGCAAGTGATCATCTTTTTTGTCACTGAAAACTAGGATGTCATAAAAATACACAACAACAAACTTACCAATATAAGGTCGAAGCACAGGATTCATCAACCGCATGAAAGTTCTAGGAGCATTGGATAGCCCGAATGGCATCACCATCCATTCATATAGTCCATCCTTGGTCTTGAAGGCAGTTTTCCATTCATCCGCTTCGTGAATCCGGATTTGGTGGTATCCACTTCGCAAATTAATCTTACTAAAATATTTAACTCCGAATAGAACATCTATCACGTCGTCCAACCACATTATAGGAAACCTATATTTGATGGTAGTTTTATTTATTTCTCTGCTCTCTGTGCATATCCTTCATGCATTATCCTTTTTTGGAGTCAATAATGCAGGTACAACACATGTACTCATGCTTTCTCTTACCAAACCTTTCTTTATGAGTTCTGTCACTTGTCGATTGAGCTCTACATGTTGTGTAGGACTCATCCTATAGTCTTCCTGATTAGGTAAATATGATCTCGGGATCAGATCATTGTGATTTTTAATATCCCTCTTTGGTTGAATACCATCACGTAGTTCATTAGGGATAATATCAACATATTCTTCTAGTAACTTGGCCACTTCAATAGGAATTGGTATGTCTTCCATGACTCTTTTTTACACAATTAACACATGGAAAAATCTCGTTGCCTTTGTTTCCTTAACAAAATCTCTTTCTGACAACATATTTTCAGTTTTTCCCTCATCCTTAAGGGGAAATAAGATGACTTTCGATCCATCCTTCCAAAAGGTGCATGTATTCTTTCCTCCATCATGCAAGACTTTTATTTCATATTGCCAAGGCCTCCCCAATAATAGATGACATGCATCCATCAGAATGACATCACACCATACTTCATATTTATAAGTGTTACCAATGGAAAACTTGATCAAACATCTTTTATTAATGGTGACTCCATTCCCCTTTTTGAACCAAGCAATTCGGTAAGGATGGGGATGTGCTTCACAATGTAATTTCAACTTATCTACCATCTCTTTGGAAACCATATTCTCACAACTCCCACTACCAATAATAAATTGAAATGTCTTTCCCCCGGAAGTGCATTTGGTTCGAAAAATATTTGTTCGAAGCCAAGAATCTTCATTTTCGCTACCCTACCTTTTTCTTTTTTTCGGGAATCACCATTGACCTTCGTATCATGAGACTCTTCCCCATATTAGGTGGGACTTCAGATTCAATTCATTCTTCATCATTCTCAAATTGGACCAAGTTCAAACTAGGTTGGTGTCCTTTCTTTGACTTTTGTATTTTATAACTTGGGTATTCAAATGCTCGATGACCGTCTACACCACACCTAAAACACACATACGGTCCTCCTCTGCCACCACTGTAACCTATACCCCTCTAAATCTGATTCCTCATGGATGCTTTAGTTTACTTTGTTGAGTATCTTCTACTTCCTCAGCTCCTTGGGATAATTCTCCTCTGCCATAGTTAAAACCACCCTGTGAGGCAGACGATGTACCCCTCCTTGCTCTTTTATGCCTCTTCCATGATGCAAACTCTATGCATGCTTATTCACCTTGAATAGAAAATTTTAAACAATTCACATACCTTGCAGCCAATTTCTCATCAGTTTCTTGGCAATCCACGCTAATGGACAACTGATAAACTCATTTGTGAGTTCTTCCATGGTAGACAGGTTCTGCTTCAAATTATGAAATCAATGAAAAAGGGTCTGGGCATAGTCTAGAGGCAAAACAATTTCTCGCAATTTTTTTTCCATCTTGCTCTAGGTATTGATTTTTTCTTTTCCTTTTCTTACTCTGTCTTTCTTCGCATGATACCAACATATCGTCGTGTGACCCTTCATCTTGGTGCATGCAAATTTCACCTTCTTTTCCTCTAGCATAGGATACCATTCAAAAAAATTATTTGTGGAGTTAAGACAATCTATTAATTCCTCTGGTTTCATATTCCCTTAATATTCTGAAACTTCCATGTTGATCCTATCATTTCTCCCTTCTAGAGCCCCGAGCATCATTTCTTCAAAAGACATGCACTCTAATTGTTCTTATTCATGTTATTCATGTTCTTCTTCATGTTCTATATGTTGATCTACATTTCCTAGGTCTATATCCTCATCAGACACTTCTATTTGTATTATTCTCTGACTATCCAATATGCTTGTAATGTCTACTACTTTCCTTTGGAGGTTTTGCATATCTCTGTGCATCTGAGAAAGACATGCTCTTTCTCTTCCTCTCCTAGCCATCTTTTCACTTTGATACCAAATGATGTAGCCAAAGACTGAGATTCATTCACAAGATCAAATAAACCCTGAAAACACATGAGAATGGAAAAATAACTCTCTTTTATTTCTTCTCCATCCTAACAATTACAATCGAAGTTCAACCTCTTATAACTATTATCTGTGATTTTTGAAAACAACTAATTTTAGAAAAACAACTATTTTATAGAAAAACAACTAAATTTAAAAAATTATCGCATGACTCTAAAAATGACCACTAACTAAGAGATTACTAGCATGAAATTATTTGTCAACTCGCTTTACTGATTAAGTTCATAAACAAAGAGATAAATGATAATTGCAAAATTAAAAATTCTCGTAAAAACACTAAAACCCCAATTTGAGGCCTTATATGAAGGAATTTGGCCCTAAAAAAGTGTTTAAACGATGCACAATCGAATGGATCCATTCAACACGGTAGTGAATGCTTTGAGATGCAACTACCTGTAAACTTTCAGCCCAAACGGATAACCAAGTCAAAAGTTATGACCCTCTGAAAATCCCTGAAAAATCCCTACATCATTGTCCTCTGGTTGAAAAGAACGCAACTTCTGCAAGTTACTGTCTTCAAACTATTTCCATTTAATGGGATCTAGGTTCAACAAGCCACCCTCTTTAATCCACGTACTCTCTTTTGGTGCTATGCCTTCCCACTGGACCAAATATAGGTTGTATTGGCCTTGCTGAGTATGAAGGGTCTTCTTATCCAAAATATTTGCAATCTTTTCCTTTTTCTTGCTTGGAATGGCTTGTTTCCAATCCACCTCTGCCTCACTGTCATCACCTAGATAGTCCCCATGGAATATATACAAATCAGAAACGTTAAACAAAGGGGAGATATTGAGGTCAGTTGGTAAATCCACCTTATAAGCATTGTGATTGATTTTCTTGAGAATCTTGCACGAACCAATTTTTTTATAGTTCAGTTTGTGGTATGTTCCTCAAGGAAACTGCTCCTTTCGTAAATAAACCATCACCAAATCACTTTCATTGAATACCTGGTATCATCAGTGAGCATCTCTGATAAAAAAAAAATGTTCATTGCTGGCCTATAATTTTTGTCTCACCTGTTACTGCAACTGTTGAATGTGTTCTGCAAATGATTCCCCATCATCATTGATCATATACCCAAGTGGTAGATGCACCAAATATAGGACACCTATAGGGTTTCTAAGGTATACAACCTGAAATGGTGATTTACCTGTAGTTCTATTAACTGAACTATTGTAGGCAAATTCTGCTTGAGGTAAAGACAAATCTCATTGCTTGGGCTTCTCTCCAACAATGCTCCGTAACATGTTTCCCAAACTCCTATTTTTCCACCTCGGTTTTCCCATCTATTTGGGGGTCATGGGCACTATTTGATGTAGGCGCATCACTCCACCTCAACAACGCGCCAACTATTTATCACATCAAAGTGCATTCAATAAGGGGAGGGGCACCATCACTCTCATTTTTCTCTGAATTTAAAATTTTAAATGTAATTAAATGTTGTAAGGCTGGAAGAGTCGAGTCATGCCTTTGTATAGGTAGTAGATAGGTCTCCTTTAATGGTTGATTGTAGGTTGATATAAATCTGATTCAGACTAGATGTTCATTCAATGTAATCTGCCTCAATAGATAAGCGTTTTGATGGTGATTAGACACCACTAGTGTAGTTGGAGGGAAAGACTCAACGAGTCTCCTCTTGTATAAATCATTGTAACATATGCCCAGTAGAGGCTAATGAAATTTGATTGTAAATCATTGTAAACCAAGAGGAGAGAATATCCAAGATTATGTTGCAGTCTGTGCTTTTGTTCACATATTGTAATTGACATTCACATTAATACAAAAGAGAAGATTTCACTGTTTATGAGTTTCTGTGTCGTGAATGTTTGTTTTATGAATGCCATTTGTTTGTTTATATGTGCATATGTTGTAGATGTATGTGATAGGTTTTGTATGTAGGAGGAATATTTAATTCATTATCTGTCTGTGAGTTTGCTGAATTATTTCTGGGTTCTTTAGGCTAAATGCAAGGAGTGCATGACACAGTCTTGAAAACTTCGTGAGCCAACGCAATGAGTGAGGATCTGAATTCTGCTTTGAATTCAAGAGAGAAAGTGCTAGGAGGGCACACCAGGCTAACTACAGACTCAGAGAGGAACCTTAGAGTTACTAAATACTCTGGAGGAAAGATTGTGCAGACAAAGCACAGCCGGAGTTGTTGAATACTCCAAAAGACTCTGCCAGGTGGGAATTGAGCGAGTAAAAAGAGTGCACAAGAGAACTCTACTTCAATTTCTGTGAGAAGAGTGTTAAAGGAGAGACACCACATATTTATTGAATACGCTATAAGCTCTACAAGGAGTGCTTTGAGAAAGTGCAAGGAGTGCATAGGGCCAATACTTATCTAAAGTATTGGTGAAGTTCTGGAGAACCAGAGTTGTCGAACACTCTGGGGGTGAAGCTCTGCAAGGAGTGCATTGAGCGAGCGAAAGTGTACACAAGGAGATAGTCAAATTCTTAGACTATAGGGAAGAATCTCTACAAGGTGTGCATTGAGAAGATGCAAGGAGTGCATCAGTGAACCTGAAAATAGTTCAGGATTCAAGAGAAAACCCGTGCAAGGAGTGCAGCAGGCTAACACTTATACAAAGTGTTGAAAGAATCCGTATGGAGGCTCAGGTAACCACAAGGAGTCTGCGTAGGAGAAAACTTGTTCCAAATTCGAATGCTCGGGAGGAAGAGCATTGAGTCTCTAGGAGAGAAATATAAAGTCCTTTGAGGGAGAGAAAGGGCTGAGTCCCTTAGAAACCCAAGAAATTCCAAGGCTCGGGAAAAGTAGTGCAAGTTTTCACATTGAAAGTGAAAGTGTGCGCCAGGGTGAGGTTAAACTTCATTGGAAAAATATCACGAGGAGAAGAGAAGTCGAGACCCAAGTAACCAGGATCGCAGGAGGAGGTTCAAGGGAAAAAACCTTTGAACACTTATAAATTTCCCCAAACTTGGTAGAAAGTAGAAGATGGGGAGGAGGAGTGAAAACAACCATTGGATCAGCTTCAAGGAGAAGATCTAGGTCATCGAATCCCAGGTCCAGACAATATGAGGAGTGCACCGAGGAGGAGATAATATCCCAGCCGTCGGATCTGAGTGTGAAGGATCGAAATCCGTCGGATCTAAGCGTGAAGGATCGAAATCCGTCGGATCCAGGTAAGGTGTGTGAAACTTAATCCCTTTGTAAGTGCACGGGAGAGTGGAATCACTGAAGTCTCGAAGTCCCAAAGTAGATCAGGATTGTCCATCATCCAAGGGGACAGGTGGCAGAATATCTGGAAGTCCGGAGCAGAGGCACTCTGGGAGAATCCAGGTGAGTAGAGTGTGAAAGTTTTGAAGCTCATCCTAGCCATTGGTGTTGGGAAGGGACATGTGGAGTGAGATCTGAGACTCCAGACGAATTTCACTATGAGAGATTTCATATGCGGTGATTGCAGAATCGTCGAAGTCTTGAAGCAGAAAAGTTAATCTAGATCGTTGGATCTGTAAGGGACACATGGTGGAGATCCGTGTGCTTTGGCGGAAGAGCACTTCAGGAAAAAGCCTGTGTGGAGTTTGCAAAACTCCCAAATCCCAAAGTAGCAGAGCAGATCCTAACCATCGATCAGTGGGAGGCACGTGGCAACAGATGGTTAACTCTAGAGGAGAGGCACTCCAGAGAGTTTTAAGTGTCAAGCTTCAAAAACTCCCGAAGCCCGAAGTGGTGGAGAATATCTCATCCGTACATCAATCGGAGACATGTGGCGAGATATCCAACATCAAAGAGGAGTGGGTGTAGAAGGGTGAAGAAATCCTAAATTCATCGGTAGCCGAAGCGTATCTATGCCATTAATCCTGCAGGGACAAGTGTTAGTAGATCCTTCACTTCAGAGGTTGTACACTCTGGAGGAAAGAGAGAGTGGAGTTTGAAAAACTCCCGAAGCCCGACATAGAAAATTCCATTGTGGTCGTCGGTCTGAGAAGGACACGCATCATCAGATCGTGGACTTCAAGGAAAAGTTGAGCAGGAAGGTGGAGCCGTTGACGAGAATTCGTCTGGAGCTCCAATGGTAAGAAGCCCATCCTAGCCGTCAGTTGCTTTGACACATGGCATAAGATTGTGTAGTCCGAAGGTTTGTCACTCTGGGATAAAGGAAATAAGCAGAGCGTTGACTGGAAGTCACCCGAAGTGGAACAAAGGGCTCATATTGACCATTGATTGAGGAGAACGTGTGGCTCTCGATCCATAGCTCTGGGTAAAAGTCACTCCGGGGAAAAAGGGTGTTTGGAACACTCGAAACTCGCGAAGGTCGGAGTCTCAAAGTGAATCACAGTCGTTGGCTATTGGAGAACCTTTTCCTAGGCTCTAATACCACTTGATGCATCCCCCCCTTCTCTCCTCAAGTTTTTGTGACCTCCCGATCTAGGATCGTTCAAAAAACTAAGATGAATTATCTCTTCGGGCCTCTGCTAGACCCCACAATTGTCTTACACAGGTCCCCTTTTTTTACCCACACGGTTCGATTCACTCGCATGCCTTTTCTCTCCGCTTCTGGTAACTCTAAGTGGCGAGCACTATATCCTCTTCTAGGCTCTTCTCTCTTATGAGCACAGGCTATGACCTTCGACTAGCCCCCTTCGTGACTTCTGGTTTCAGCTGTTTCAAGTGCAGTTGATTCCAAATTCTCTGAACTCCAAACCGTTGAAACCACCCGGATTGAAATATACAACCCACGCTTCTCCAACCGCCAACGAATGTGATTAACTTAGAGACTCTGACCTTCGGGAGTTTTGAGTGTTCCAAACACCCTTTTCCCCCAGAGTGACTTTTACCCAAAGCTACAAATCAAGCACCACACGCTCTACTCTATCAACGGTCAAGATGCGCCCTTTGTTCCACTTCGTGCGACTTCCAATCAACGTTCTTCTTCTTTCCTTTCTCCTAGAGTGACAAACCTTCAGATTGCACAATCATGTGCCACGTGTCCAAGCGATTGACGGCTAGGATGGGCTTCTTACCATTGGAGCTCTGGACGGCTTCTCGTCAACGACTCCACCTTCCTCCTCAATTTTTCCCCAAATTCCACAATCTGATGATGCGTGTCCTTCTCAGAACGACGAAAACGATGGACTTTGCTACGTCGGGATTTGGGAGTTTTGAAAACTCCACTCTCTCTTTCCTCCAGAGTGTATGACCTCCGAAGTGAATGATCTACTAACACTTGTCCCTGCAGGACCAACAACCTAGATCCACTTCAACTCCCGACGACTTCGGGAGTTCTTCACCCTTCTACACCCACTCCTCTTGGATGCTGGATATCTCGCCACGTGTCTCCGACTGATGGATGACTGAGATATTCTCCACCACTTCGGGCTTCAGGATTTTTTGAAGCTCGACACTTAAAACCCTCCAGAGTGCCTCTCCTACGGAGTTAACCATCTGTTGCCACATGCCTCCTGTCGATCGACGATCAGGATTTGCTCCGCTACTTTGGGCTTCAGGAGTTTTGCAAACTCCACACATGCTTTTCCTCGAAGTTCTCTTCCACCAAATCACGTGTATCTCCGCTATGTGTCCCTTACGGATCCTCCAGAGTATTCAGTAACTCTGAGGCTCCTCTTTGAGTCTGTAGTTATCCTGGTTTGCCCTCCTGGCATGTTCTCTCCTAAATTCGAAGAAAAATTCAAATGCGCACTCCTTGCACTGGCTCACATAGTTTTCAAGACTCTGTCATGCAATCCTTGCATTTAGCCTAACGAACCTAGAAATAATCCAAAAAACTCACAGACAGATAGTGAATTCTATCTTCCTCTTGGAGATGAAACCTATCACATACATCTACAACATATGCACATATAAACACACAAATGACATTCATAAAACACACATTCACCACATAGAAACTCATAAATAGTGAAATCTTCTCTTTTGTATTAATGTGAATGTCAATTACAATATGTGCACAAAATCACCAACTGCAACAGAGTCTCGACTCTTCTCTCCTCTTGGATTACAATGATTTACAATAAACTTTCAACATCCTCTTCTGGGCATATGTTACAATGATTTATACAAGAGGAGAATCATTGAGTCTTTCCCTCCAACTACACTAGTGGTGTCTAATCACCATCAAAATGCCTATCTACTGAGGCAGATTACATTGAATGAACATCTCGTCTAAATCAGATCTAGATCAACCTACAATCATCCATTAAATTCGACCTATCTACTTCCTGTACAAAGGCATGACTTGGCTCTTCCTGCCTTACAACAATTAATTTCATTTAAATTACAGTTAAAATTTTAAATTCGGGGAAAAGTGAGAAGGTTGACACCCCTCCCCTTCTTGAATGCGCTTTGATGTGCTAAATAGATGGCATGTTGCTGAGGTGGAGCGATGCTCCTGCATCGCTTTTGAACTATAATTTAGTCCCATTTTTTTCCATAAAGTCCTCCAAAAATGACCCAAGAACTGAGCATCTCTATCAGAGGTAATAGTTTTTGGAACCCCATGCAATCTAACAACTTCTGAAAAAAACAATTATTCCACCCGCGATGCATCACTAGTTTTCTTGCAAGAAATGAAATGAGCCATTTTATATAAGCTATCAACAACCACAAAAACAGAATCATTAGCTCGCTTTGTGTTTGGGATCCCCAACACAAAATCCATGCTCAGATCTGTCCATGGACCTGTGGGAACTGGTAGTGGCATATACAACCCTGTTTTATGTGAGTGTCCTTTAGACATTTGACAAATTTGACATCGTGCCACATACTTATTTATATATTTTTTCATCTTCGGTTAGTAATACTTATATTCAATTAAGGATAGCATCTTATCCTTTCCAAAATGTCCTTCCAAACCACTATTGTCAAAAAATGTATCCAGGGCATTCAACCAATCTATTAACTCCTCTGATTTAAGATTCCTTTCACATTTTGAAAGTTCCATCTTGATCTTATCATTTCTCCCTTCTAGAGCCCTGGGCATCATTTCTTCAAAAGACATGTGCTCTAATTGTTCTTCTTCATGTTCTATTTGTTGATCTACATTTCCTTAGTTTGTGTCCTCATCAAACACTTCTCTATGTATTATTCTCTGACTAGCCATTATTCTTGTAAGATCTTCTACTTGCATTTAGAGGTTTTGCATATCTCTACGCAGCTGAGCAAGACTTTCTCTTCCTCTTCCTCTCCTAGCCATCTTTCCGCTCTGATACCAAATGATGTAGCCAAATCCTGAGATTCATTCAAAAGTTCAAATAAACCATCAAAACACAGGAGAATGGAAAAATAACTCTCTTCTATTCCTTCTCCATTCTTATAATTACAATCGAATTTCAACCGCATATAACTACTATATGGGATTTTTGAAAACAACTAATTTTAGAAAAACAAGTATTTTTAGAAAAACAACTAAATTTAGAAAATTCTCGCATGACTCTAAAAATGAACACTAACTAAGAGATAACTAGCGTGACATTATTTGTCAAATCACTTTTCTGATTAAGCTCATAAACTAAGAGATAACTAATAATTGAAAAATTAAAAAAACTCGTAAAAACACTAAAACCCCAATTTGAGGCCTTATATGAAGGAATTTGGCTCTGAAAAAGTGTCGAAACAACATCCAGTTGAATATATCTGATTGACACAACAATGTACTCTTGAAGACACAACTCCTCATAAAATTTTAGCCCAAACGGATAACCGAGTCAAAAGTTATGACCCTCGAAAAATCCCCGAAAAATCACTACATCATTCTCATCTAGTTGAAAAGAACGCAGCTTATGCAAGTTATTGTTTCCAAACTATTTCCATTTAATGGGATCTAGGTTCAATGATTCACCCTCTATAATCCACGTACTCTCTGTTGTTGCTACGCCTTCCAATGGTACAAATATCGGTTGTATTGGCCTTTCCAAGTATGAAGGGTCTTCTTATCTAAAATATGTGCAATATTTTCCTTTTTCTTGCTTGGAATGGCCTGTTGACAATCCACCTCTTCCTCAATTTCATTACCCATATCGTCTCCATGTAAGATATAAAAATTAGAAACATTAAACATAGGGGAGATATCAAGATCAGCTGGTAAATCGACCTTATAAGCATTGTCATTGATTTTCTTGAGAATCTTGCATGGACCAATTTTATTATAATTCATATTATGGTATGTACCTCGAGGAAACCGATCCTTCCGTAAATAATCCATCACCAAATCACATTCATTGAGTACCTAGTATTGTCAGTGAGCGTCTTTGATAATTTTGTTTTGTTCATTACTGGCCTGCAATTTTTGTCTCACCTGTTGCTGCAACTACTGAATGTGTTATGTAAATGCTTCACCATCATCACTGATCCTATCCCCAAGTGGTAGATGCACCAAATATAGGACACCCATAGGGTTTCTACTGTAAAAAACTTGAAATGGAGATTTACCTATAGATCTATTCACTTAACTATTATAGTCAAATTATGCTTGAGGTAAATCCAAATCTCATTTCTTGGGATTCTCTCATGCAATCTAATAACTTCTGAAAAAACAATTCTTCCACCCACGATGCATCACTAGTTTTCTTGCAAGCAATGGAATGAGCCATTTTAGAGAACCTATCAAGAACCACAAAAATAGAATCATTACCTCGTTGTGTGTTTAGGAGCCCCAACACAAAATCCATGTTCAGATCTGTCCATGGACCTGTGGGAATTGGTAGTGGCATAAACAACCTTGTATTATGTGAGTGTCCTTTAGACATTAGACAATCTTATCCTTTCAAAAATGTCCTGCCAAAACACCACTGTGAAGGTCTCTGATAATATTTTCCCTCATTGAAGCAATTTGGATGCATTGTTGTTTTCCTTTGAAGAGGTAACGATCTTGCATAAAATATTCACCTTGATTAAGACCCATGTTCTTGGCGACTAGATTCTCCAAGTGTTCCACAATCTCTCGAAAATGGTTATCAGATCCATAGAGATCCTTTAATGTAGCAAACCCAATTACTTGATTTTCCATGGTTGTCAAAAGAACAGTGTGCCGAATCAAAGAATTTGCACCTTGTTTCTGTTATCATGATTTGTGCTTCAAAAAAAAGGTGTAGCCTTGTAAGAAAGAGACCCATTTTGCATGTCTATTGTTCAATTTCTTTTGGGTGTTCACATATTTTAATGCAATATGATCGGTAAATAACACAAACTCCTTCGGCACTAGATAATACCTCCAATGTCGCAATGCTTGCACAATTGCATACAATTCTACATCATATGTGGAGTAGTTCTTTCCTACCTTATTCAATTTTTCACTAAAGAATGCAATTGGTCTACCTGCTTGGCTAAGTACAACTCCAATGCCTACATGTGAAGCATCACAATCTACCTCAAACACTTTATCAAAATTCGATAAGGATAATATGGATGCTTCAGTTACCTTCTTCTTTAGAAACTGAAAAATTTCGTCAGCTTCCTTGGTCCATATTAATGTCTTGCCTCTGGTGCAAGATATTATGGGTGCTACAATACTACTAAAATTTCGAATAAATTTTCTGTAAAAGGTGGCCAACCCATGAAAACTTCTTACCTCTATGACACTCCTGGAACTAGAACACTCCAAAATTGGTCTGAACTGCTCTGAATCCATCTTGACTCCCTTTGCAAACATGAAAAAATCCAGGAATACCAAACTTTCTTGCAGGAAATTACATTTCTTCAGGTTTTCCTAAAGTTGATGTTTTCTCAATACATCCAATATAATTTTTTAAATGTTGCAAGTGATCTTATTTTTTGTTACTGAAAACTAGGATGTCAAAAAAATACACAACAACAAACTTAATAGTATAAGGTCAAGGAACAATATTCATTAGCCACATGAAAGTGCTAAGATCATTGGACAGAATGAATGGCATCACCATCCATTCATATAGTCCATCCCTGGTCTTGAAGGCGGTTTTTCATTCATCCCCTTCACGAATATGGATCTGGTGATATCCACTTCGCAAATCAATCTTACTAAAATATTTAGCTCCGACTAGAACATCCATCATGTCGTCTAACCCTGGTATAGGAAACCTATATTTGATGGTAGTTTTATTGATTTCTTTGCTATCTATGCACATCCTCCATGTATTATCCTTTTTTGGAGGCAACAATGCTGGTACAACACATGGACTCATGCTTTCTCTTACCAAACATTTCCTTATGAGTTTCACCACTTGTCGATTGAGTTATGCATGTTGTGTAGGACTCATCCTATAGGATGTATGATTAGGTAAATATGATCCCGTGTGATCCAGGTGGATATCGGTGGCCACCCACCTTTTCTGTCTGGCTCAAAACCGTTTTCTGGCAATTTTGGCAATTTACTATTTTTAGCAGTTTTTAACTTCCGGGGCCATTTTGAGGGCCCAAATGAAGTTTTTTCGAGATAGAGGTTCTCAATGATAGTCGAAGGCATGATTGAGCTCCCAAAATGAATCTCCTCGACAATACATTTCCAACGAGCTATCACATGCCTAAAGCGAAGATCGTATGCAAAAGTTACGACCCTAGGATGTTGATGTACTCACTTACCCAAATGGGGCCCACATGACTTTTGGCACTTCATCTCCTAGGGTTAGTTTTTCGGATGTCTAGAGTTTTTGGCATTCCTGTTTATTGTAAAAATGCCTTCAGAGGCTCATTGTAACCATGTTCTACATGAGATGGACCACACTGCGGCAAGAGAGGGGCCAAGCGGTTCTGGAGTTCACCAATACCTTCCATACCTTGCGCACCAAGCTGGGTATCAAAGACTCCGAGCGACATTTGGTTCTGAAATACCGTAGGGCTCTACACAGATACATCTAGACTAAAATGGATTTTCTGGACATCTCATCACTCGGTGCTTCTTATCGATATGTTGTTAAAATCGAGCAAAAATTTAAGTACCAGAACAAACAGGAGTTCGGGTCTGCAAATCTGCAACAACCGAAGTATGACAGAGATGGCCCTAATAAATAGTCTCCCGAAAACCAGTCCAAGACATGGGAAAAGAAGGGTCATGGGAAGACAAAGAAGGACACCGGAAAATGGTGCGAGTTCCACAAAATCCCCTGGCACAACATCGATGAATGTCGCTCAAAACAATCATCGGTGTATGAGATCAAAGACAAAGAGCCAAACCCTGATTCAGAATCTGATTCTGAAAATAATGGTAAAGGACAGATCATTGACGCGGACCCCACTGGTATTGTCGCGACCGCAGCAATTCAACCAGAAGAACCAATGGATCTTGAAGAGGGGGAGCGCCTTTTTCATTCACAGATGTGGGTGAAGGGGACCCCACTACATTTTATTGTTGATAGAGGAAGCCAGAAGAACCTCATCTTAGCAGAGGTCATCAAACTATTGGGATTGTCAACAAAACCACACATGCAGCCATACAACATCGGGTGGCTTCGCCAAGGATGAGATCTCCGTGTTAACCAACAATTTCGATTGTCATACAGCATCCAACCCTTCAAGGATGAGGTACTATGTGATTTTTCCCCATTGGATGTCTGTGATGTTCTCTTGGGCCAACCATATATGTGGAAGTGCCATGCTATTTATGAGTCTCGACCCCGCAGTGTCATTGTTTCTCTGGGGGTTCATCTCTATAGAATATCAGAGGTAGTTCCAACTATCCTTCCACCTAAAAAGTGCCGCAAGGTAGTATCTCATACTGCAAAATTTAGCTTCTTCACAATCTGTTCAAAAGGAGAACAAAAGGACACTGCAACCACTACAGCCTCGCCCCAAGCACCTTCTATCAAACAAAAGAAAGTTGAAAAGGTTGCAGCAAAGTGAAAAGATTCATTCTGCACATTTCCCTCTCATGTAGCCCGACTTGTTGAATGGCCTCAGCCTCAACAGGTTCGTGACAAACTTCCACAAACTGAGTAGTGCAGCGTCTCCAACAAGGCAAGCAACTCACCAAGATGCAGATTCAGCAAATGCTTTTCCCTCTCCCCCGGGAACTCAATGCAATGGATACCATTGATTCCTAAGGAGGGAGGATTGATCCAGGTGGATATCGGGGGCCACCCACCTTTTTCGACTAGCTCAAAACAGTTTTCTGGCAATTTTGGCAATTTACTATTTTTAGCAGTTTTTAACTTTCGGAGCCTTTTTGAGGGCCCAAATGAAGGTTTTTCGAGATAGAGGTTCTCAATTATATCCAAAGGAATTATTGATCCCCCAAAATGAATCTCCTGAAGAATACCTTTCCAACGAGCTATCACACGCCTAAAACGGAGATCGTATGCAAAAGTTATGACCCTGGGAAGTTGATGTACTCACTTACCCAAACGGGGCCCACATGACTTTTGGCGCTTCATCTCCTAGGGTTAGGTTTTTGGATGTATAGGGTTTTTGGAATTCATGTTTATTGTAAAAAGGCTTTGAGGCTCATTGTATCCATCTTCTTGTGAATGCGAGTAGCCATCACATCTCTTCTCAAAGATAAGCTGCCACCATTCTATCGAGTCTTTCACTCTGTATTTTGCAGTCTCTGTACATTTATTTCATTAATATAAATCGTGTATTACTGTATATATGTGTTTATGGTTGCATCTCTGATATATTTTTGTTATATTATTGAATTTCTACGATATCTCTGTGCATTTCTTTATTATATCTCTGATCTCATTTCGTGCCGAAAATAATCTGGATCACCGTGATCAGATCAATGTGATATTGAATATCCCTCTTTGGTGGAAAACCATCAGGTTGTTCATTAGGGATAACATAAAAATATTATTTTAGTAACTTTTCCTCTTCAATAGGAATTGGAATGTCTTCCAGTGCTCCTTTTTGCAAAATTAACGCATAGTTGAATCTTGTTGCCTTTGTTTCCTTAACAAACTCTCTTTATGACAACATATTCTCAATTTTTCCCTCATCCTTAAGGGGCAATAAGACGACTTTCGATCCATCCTTCCAAAAGGTGTATGTATTATTTCCTCCATGATGCATGACTTTTCTATCATATTTCGAAGGCCTCCCCAATAAAAGATGGCATGCATGCATTGGAATGACATCACACCATTCTTTATCTTTATAAGTCTTACCAATGGAAAACTTGATCAAACATATTTTATTAATGGTGACTTCATTCCCCTTTTTAAAAAATTCAATTCGGTAAGGATGGGATGTGTTTCACAGCGTAATTTCAACTTATCTACCATCTATTTGGAAACTATATTCTTAGAACTGCCACTATCAATAATAACTTGACATACCTTTCCCCCAGAAGTGCATATGGTTTGAAAAATATTTATTTGAAGCCAAGAATCTTCATTGTCATTACCCTGCCTTTGCTCTTTTTGGGGGGAATCACCATTGACCTCTGTATCATGAGACTCTCCCCCATATCAAGTGGGACTTCAGATTCAACTCCTTATTCTTCATTCTCAGCTTGGACCAAGTTTAAACTAGGGTTTTTTCCTTTCTTTGACTCTTGTATGTTATAACTTGGGAATTTAAATGCTCGATGACCCTCTACACCACACCTGAAACACACATACAATCCTCCTCTTCCACCATTGTAAAATCTATCCCTCTGAAATCCTCTTCCATGTGGAAAATTCAGGTTATGTTGTCAAGTATATTCTACTTTCTCAGCGCCTTGGGATGATTCACCTCTTCCATAGTTAAAACCACCCCGTGAGGTGGATGATGTACCCCTCCTTGCTCCTCTATTCCTTTGAGAACATTGTCATTTTAGATTTTCCTTGGCCTTTAAGGATAATTGATACGCCTCTTCCACGCTACAAAATCTATGCATGCTTAGTTCATCTTAAATATAAAATTTTAATCAATTCACATACCTTGCAGCCGATTTCTCATCAGTTTCCTAGTGCTCCACGCAATTGGACAACTGATAAAACTAAATTATGAGTTCCTCCACGGTGGACAGGTTC
>JASDQU010739068.1:189483-200707 GCA_032191745.1 Picea mariana
AGGATTGGCTTACATTTGTTTGCATTTGTTAATTTATACAATATATATAATATATTATAAATTATATAAATTATATATTATATATATTGCATAAATTACCAAATGAAAACAAATGTAAGGAAAGAAAAACAAAACCCTGACCCTAAGACAATGATACCTCGACCCTGAGATCGATTTCTGATCAGCCTGACCCCCACTGTGAGAGACAAAAAAGGAACAATATCCCTAGTAAGACCTCAAAAATGATTTCTGACCAACCCATACTCGACTCCAAGAGACAAAAGAGGAGAGACATCCCTAGCACTGCCAACTGAGGACATACAAAGAGCGATAGAGTAGGCCCTAGCTCGAGCATAAGAGGAGACCCCACTTAGACCAAAAATGCTGCCAACATCAATAATTTTATATCTCGTTGTGGTTATTTTATCTTGGTATTTACCATTTGTAGATTCTTGAACTATATGCACTTTTCTCCCTTCACACTTTGTCAACTCTAGCCTTAAATCGAGGAAGCTCACTGAGAGGAATAATAGGGCTATGAGGAGCATAACCCTCTCTCTAAGACATGAGGAACGACATGGCTCTCAATAATGCTTGGAAATGATCATTGAAAAATGAGTCCAAAATACCTTCTTTGAATGGAATTCCTTGACCAAAGGGGGTATGTAAGCAGGGTGAGCACTCTTGAATTACTCGTTGATGGCTAGACTTAGGATGATACATATTGTGGCTCAAGAAGTTCATATATCATTGTGAATATTTTTGTGACCCTGAGAGTGCATTGCTGGATATTTCTGTGACTCGGAGAGCCCTAGAGAAGGATGAATATTGATAGTTTGTTATTTACCCTTTATTATTGTTGGGATCATTCCTTTTCTCAAAAATTACTTAGACCAAGTTCACAAAAAAATATCAAGCTAAATTCCCCAAATTAGGAGCTCACACCCTTTGCAATATACATCTTGGTTTGATGGTGTGAGCCAACTAAATTATTGTACTGTGTCACAAAATATATGAGAAGTGTGTTGCATCCACTAAAAGTCCAGGATTTAACAAACAATGGAGTATAAACTCTCTAAAATTAAACATAAAAAAGAACCTAATAGGGCCATTAACTCACCTTTTAATTAGAGCATAATCTTGCAAATAAATTAAAGCAGTGAAGACCTAGAGATCATCCTGAGATTTTGTGTCCAGATAAATTAGAGTGTGTGGGGTTCCTTGTCTCTTTCTTATAGTGGGAAACTTGCTCTTCTTCATCTGCTTCAGCCTCTTCCTCAACTTCTCCATCTTCAATGTTAGACTCCCAAACGACAATGATGAGGGCATCATATTTTTGGTCTAGTTGGTCAATATTCCATAAGATGGTATCAGCCTTAGTTTCCTACATGGAATTTGTTCCTTGACATGTCAGTATAGGTCCAAGGTCTTGGTGTACTTGGATTCCTTACCACCAGAATGATCTAGTTCTATAATGACGTCATGGATTTATTCATCCACCTTATTGACCATTTGATAGGAACATAGCTATAGATGAACAAGTGTTGGATCTATGTTGGTGGTAACCACACCTAAGAGCGGTGTTTTTGGAAAAAAGTCATCTCAAAAACATAACCATGACATAAACCCATTTTTGGAACCTATTGTTGTTTTTTGATGGGAAAATTATTTCTAAAGAAACTAGAAACATTTTTGCTAGTCATTTCTTGTAGGTTTCTAGTCTAAAAGAAACAACCAATAGGAATGGTTCTAGTTTAGCTTCTATTATTAAATTGTAAAACACACCGTCTCCACTTCATTATGTATGTGGCTAGTTCCTCAACACATTAAAGAAATTGGAGTAAGTATTCCTTCATCCATTTTGTGAAGAGGAGTCACCTAACCTTTCAAGAGGCTCAAGATTTGGTGTGTCTTCACTCAAATATTCACTTTCTATCATGAAAAAAGGAAATTACCTTATTTCCCTCACTATGATGGACAATTATGGTGGTTATCAATATGATGGTTATGATAAGCTATATTTGGAGATGTTGCACATATTATAAAAAATATGTCAGAATGACACAATCATAATATGATTGATTTTGGTCAAAGTAGTGTATTTAGTAGTGAGCTCTTTCACTCTAGAAGAGTTAGTAAATGAGATGAAATCTAAATATTAGTCTATTTTCAAATTGATTTAAATTTTATGAACTAAACAATGAGCATTTTAATATTTACATTGTTGCAAACTTTCTGCAATGAATATGAATCATGCTTGAATAATGCTTAGATTTCGTTATGATTAAAATATCTGTTTTTAATTTTATAAATCTAAATTATTTGCAAAAAAAATTGGTATAATGAGTGCTTATAGTGAAAAAATGTCTTTGTTCTTTCATCTGTGTTAAAAAAATCCCAAACATATGTCTTTTTTTTGTTCTTTCATGTGTGTATCTTATACCCCAGACACATGACAAATTTTGACATGTGGAAGGGTGATCGTAGGAAGGCACCAGTTAGCTCAAAGTAGGTAAAGAACTAATTTTCATATGGATTTTTGTTGACAATCAATCAATTAACTTGTTTATTTGTTGATCTAGACAAGCACACTGGAACATGATGATTTGGGTGATGAAATATTGACTCCCTCAACCCAATAGAAACAATTAGAAAGGGATTGTGTAAGGAAAACAAATAACTCCTTCAATTGGATAGTTGTATGCCCACACATGAGACCAGATAAAGGATGAGAGTTTTAGAGAAGACTATATATCAATATTCAGAAAGCACCAATTTTAAAATAAATTATTTATGACATATATTAATTTATGAATTTATTGTTTGTATGTTAATTATATGAGCTAAACAAAAAACAATTTATTTCTACAAGAATATTTGGAACTGATGAAACATCACGGTCGTGGGGACGTTGTTGGTAGTTGGGGTGAAAAAACCCCATAGCACCCTGACATGAGCCACATTCCTTCAAGGATATTTTATTCTCCATACATGGCTTAGATGACTGCAACTCCTGGGGCCCATGAGACACCCCCACTGTGCACCCCAGACCATGGCACATGTGATGGTGAATCTCATGAAGAAGAATCTACTCACTGTTATCCTGGAGAAACACATGTTAAAATCATGGGAACACTATCCTTCAACATTTTAATGGACAAAAACTTGGGAACCCATGAAGATACCAAAAATCCCAGGCAATTATTTTTTTTACAGAAACAAAAGGCAAAAATTGTATTTATAGGTTGCGACTGAGGTCGCTAATGTACAAAAAGGGGGGGTGGGATTCAGTCCCAGTGCCCAAATTACAAGATATTTCTATGCTAAGAAACTACTTATTTAATTACTAACTTATCTTCTTCTTGCAGTCTTCGAAAGGCATTGCCATTTTTACAAAATACTTCTGGAATCCATGCTTACTTCTTCTGTCCCTCTGTGGGGGACTATGGGATTTCTTCTGGGGGCGACTCCAGTGCCACATTCAAGTCAGGAAGCATTGGAGCTACTCTGGTCCCTCCAGCTTCCCTGCTATGCTGCTGATTTGTCCTTCAACATCTTGTGCTCTGTTTTCCTTGTCTTTCTCTAGCCTTTCTCCTTGGCTGCTTAAATACTCCACTTCATCCTATAGTTGACTGATCATTGCACTGTGGCTTAAAAGCATTTCCAGAGTGAAATTGAGAGTGGCACTATGGGAGTCAAGGCACATTGCTAATTGTTGGGTGGTGTGAAATTTTTCATCCACCATTTCCTCATCACGTCCATTCTTCCTGCGTTTGTTGTACCTTACCTGTCCTGGCTGATAAACCGTGGCCGACTGATATCTCAGATGACTACTATTCTGTGTTAAGGCCCTTTCTTTGTCTTGAGTTTCCCTCTTGAGTAATTGAGTTCCCTGGCTTAGGTGGCCCGCTCTGCTCCTATATCTTGCTGCATTTGGTGCAAGGCTTTCCCTTCTTATGAAATTTATAAAGAGGATCAGGTTCAGATTAACCTGCATTATCCATGCAATAACCTTTCGTGATCTTGATTACAACTACTCTGGATTTTGAGGTGATTCCTGGTTTTAATTCACATGCTATGGATCCTCAGTTCGAACGTGTTTCCTTTCATTTGCGCAAGTGGCAATGATGAGAGAATGAGGGGAGGAATGGAATGACACTGCTCTGATTTGTTTTCTGATAGGCTCCCACATCGGATAGTCCTATTGTATTGCGTGTGTATCATATCCATCTTAGTCCTAGTACCTTCCTTTCTCAAAACCAAATTTCCATCGTACTTTGCATTCCTGTAATTTATGAAGAGCGTTCCATGTTGGCTGCTTTTCTGGGATGCACTGCTGTCGTGCATGCTGGACATATTCTCTTTTTTGATGAGCTGGAGCATTTTTTAGGGGGGAATTTGCTGAGTGTTTAACCCATTGATGACCAGATTACCTTTACCTTTTTCGATTGAATTGTTGGCCTGTTCATCAACGATTCCATTGTTGTGTCGATGGATGTGGAGAAATTCTATATTCATTTCTTTGATAGTGTTGTTGTTTCGTACTATGATCCTTTGGAGAGCAGAGTTTTTCAGAGCGGTATGCTTGACAAAATGTCTGATAATTATTTTAGAGTCTCCTATGACTGTTAGCTGGTTGATTTGGTGCTCCTTTGCAATTTGAATACCTTTGAGAAGCACGTAGGCCTCTGCAACATTGTTTGAAACAATGCCAAGATTCCAGGAGTACGTGTCCATCAACTGGCCTCTAGGATTGCGAATGGCACCTCCCGCTCCTCCCTCCCCCGGGTTACCTTTGGAAGCACCATCAAATCTTAAAACATGTTTTTTGTGGGAATTTGACCAGTTAATAAACTCATGGTATGTGTACTAAAGCTTCCAGCATGGGGCCTGGTTTGTTTTGTGATCTCCACTATTATCTCGAATGTTGAACTTGTTGATCCAAGCTTCTTCCTCTTTTCTCATTTTTGCTCCTTCCTTGATATCCATCTTTTTGCTTGATATATATTCATTGATCTGGGTGATGGCACTCGTTGCTACTACTTGGGGGGCAATGGTATTTTCTTTGAATATTTTTTTGTTCCTTGTTAGCCAAATCTTCTAGCATACAAATTTGATTGAGGCCTTGCACACTATACTGAACTTTTGTTTTCCTTTGAACAACCCTTTATACTGCTTTTCCCATTTACCTGACAGGCTTCTGGTACTTGTGGGGTTGGCCACATTGGGGATTAATTCCTTATATATGCATTTCATCACCTGCCTTTTAAAGTTACAATTCAGGAAGAGATGTTCAGAGTTTTCAAGGCTGATCTTGCATAAAGCACATATGAATGGACCCGAGAAGCCTCATTTATTTAGATTTTCACCTGTTAGTATTTTATTGTGGGCCAACTACCAACAAAAGATGTTAATTTTTGGGAGACTGTTTGGGTTCCAAATTTCTCTCCAGATGGTTGACTTGGGGGGGATGTCATTGTCTTCAAGTAGTTTCTTATACCCCGATTTTACTATATACCCCTCTTTCCCCCAACTTCTTTCATCTGCCTTGGTTAGGTGGATAGGAGCAGAGCAATAGATTCTTTGAAGGAGTTGTTTGGTATCTTTTGTCAAATGGGGTGGGACTTCCCCCAGATTCTAGCCTTCCCAGTTACCATTTGAATCTCAATTTGAAATGTCATATAATGTTTCCTTTCCTCCCACAGCTAGCCAATGCTTTAGCTGGGTGAAGGAGGGTATTTTTGAAAGGATTCCACTTTCTGAATAGTTGTCCTCCCATATCTTAATTTTTTTCCCATTTCCTGGATCCCAATTCAATCGGGTTTGGATTAGAGGAATTGATGCCCAGACGAGCTTCCAGATGGGCGACCCCGTTTTCCCCAGGTCTATTCCATCCACACATATTTTTCTATTTGCACTCATATATTTGATGCAAAGCACTCTCTTCCACCACTCTTTGCCCCTTGTAATTATCCTCCAAATTACCTTTGCTCCTAGTGCTAGGTTGAGATTTTCAGGGTCCCTTATTCCCAGCCCCCCATTTTCTTTGGGAGCACAGGTGATTTCCTAATTTACCATATGGAACTTTTTCTTGCTGTTTTTTCCTCCCTGCCAAAGGAATTTCCTAGTAATTTTTTCCAGCTCTTTTTTTATTCCAGCCGGAGCATGGAGGGCAGAGAATTGAAATATTGGGAGGGAAGAGAGGACTGATTTTATTAAGATCACCCTTCCTGCTGGATTCAACCATGTGGCTCCCAAAATTTCGAATTGGTCCTTTAAATTTTGGATGATGCTTCGCCATGCTTCCCCAGGCAGGGCCTTTAAGCTTATTGGGTTCCCTAAGTACTTGAAGTAATTCCACTCCGTTGTAAAAGGGAATTGGAGTATTTGCACTATTCTTGCCATGGTTCCAGCTTGTACATTCCAAGAGAAGATATGACTTTTGTGCTTACTGATGAGGCCTCCTGAGGCTAATTCATAATGATCTAGGATGTTTTTAAATCTCTGTTCCATCACCTGAGAGGCTCACCCAAGAAGGAGAGTATCATCAACAAATTGAGAATTGTTGATTCTTTTGACTCCCCTCGTGATTTTTATCCCTGGGATATTTTTGGAGATCCTTTCTTGTTCTAATATTCTATTTAGAGTTTATGCCATGATGACATAGAGAACACAAGACAGAGGGAAGTCTTGTCTTAGTCCTCTTGTGGCTTGAAAGTAGGGGGCTGGGCGACCATTAATCAAGGGGTCCATCCAGGGATTGGAGATGCAAGCAGTGATCCCAGAAATGAAAGGTTTTTGGAACCCAAATTTGCTTAGGAATTTGTAAAGAAACTCATGATTTACTCTGTCAAAACCATTCACCATGTCAATTTTAATTATCATTCCCTTTTCTTTGTTTGTCACACTAGTATGAATCGCTTCCTGAACCAGGATTATATTATCCCAAATTTGTCTATTTGACACAAAAACACCTTGATTGGGGAGTATAATTTTGGGGAGAAGAGGCTTTAGCCTGGAGGCTAGAATTTTTGCAAGGAGTTTGTAGGAAGCATTACATAGGGATATGGGGTGGAAACGATCGAAGGTATTCACATTTTTTTCCTTGGGAATCAACGCCAGGAAGGAGTAGTTCTTGGCTCCCCCAATGTTGCAATTTGCTAGGGCATAATTAATCATTCGGATCAGGTCTTTTTTGACAATTCCTAGCACTGGCTATAGAAGTGGAAAGTGAATCCATCCGGTCTGAGTGCTTTGTCCGTGTCAAAGTGGAAGACTACTTCTTTGATTTCTTCTTCTGTAATTTTCTTTATCAGGTCATGGTTGTCCTGGTATGTAATAATTTGGGGGATATGTTCCATAAAATTTATCCTTTTCCCTTTGTTGTCTTCACCATCATGGGTGTAGAGTGTCTTGAAATGGGAGGTTGCCTCAGTTTTTATCTCTTCGAAAGAGTTTATTATTTCACCATCAACTATTTTAATTTCTTCTATAGTGTTTCTATGTTGTCTAGCTTTAGCTTGTTTATGGAAGAAGGTAGTGTTTTTGTCCCCTGCCTTGAGCCACAAGGCTCTGGATTTTATCCTCCATTCACTTTCTTTGTTGTGTAGTGCCTTTAGATACTTTTGGAAATGATTTTTCTCTTGAGCCAGTAGTTCCTGAGTCACTTCCTTTTCTTTCATCTCCATATGTATCTCTTCTAACTTTTGTTTATGCTGCCGCACCTCATCCTTTGTGCCGAGAAAAGCTTCCTTTGCCCAGGATTTGAGAGCTTGTTTTTTTTTTTGAGTTTTTGTTCCCAGATAAACACTGGGGTTCCATTAATCCAAGTGGACCAGGTTGAGGAGATGAGGGGGAGGAAATCCGGGGAATCCATCCAGAGAGGATTGAATCTAAAAGGGATGGGACCATAATTTAAAGCCTTAGTTAGGGTGAGCCCTATAGGCCGATGATCTGAAATCCCCCAGGGGATTATTTTAGAGCTTATGTACAAATGAAGGAGGAGGAGGGGACTATGGATTAGGAAATGATCTAGTTTAGTAGCTATGTGGCCCACCCTAGTCCTTTTGTTGCTCCAAGTATATTTCCCTTTTGAGGGTTTTACATCGAAAAGGTCAAGGTCAGTGATCAGGTCTCCCATGCTTTCCCAAAACTAGTCTCTTACGATGGAACCCCCCTTTTTCTCCCCTTGATGTAGTGTTGTATTGAAGTCTCCAACTATAATACAGTTTTCTTGGGCATCTATATCTTTTAGTTTCGACATAGTTTCCCAACAATCTTTTTTTTCCCTTATATTATTTGGCATGTAAACATTTCAAATAGGAAAGGTAATACCTGATTGTAGATGCTTTAGCTTGACCATCGTCTAGTGATTAGTAACCTCTCTTTGTTCCTCCTTGAAGAATTGGGTGCTCCAGGCTGTGCAACTTCCTCCTGAGGCTCCTCTCGCACTTATTGCCACACCTTCACTGGGATTCCAGAGTTGTTTGATTTCTCTGAGTACTTCATCGTCCTTGAGTTTCGTCTCTTGAATTAAGAGTATTTGGGGCTTTTCAGTTCTGATAAGCTTGCGCAGTGCTTCTTTGTTTTCCGCTTGACCCATTACTCTATAGTTCTAGGAGACAACCTTCATTACTTACTGTTGTGCTTGGACCCTCCCTTTGAGGGGTGTGTCTATCCCTTTGTTGGATGGGATTTCCCATTTTTCTCTTCTTTTCAAAGGATTTCTTCCAGTGTAGGTTGGGTGCCTAGATCCTTATCTTGTGTGGTTGCCTTTTCTCTTTTGGCCTTATTTGTTTTCCTCCCTACTTTAGTAGTTGGGACCGCTTTGGGGATTTCAATTTCCATTTCTTCTCCAGATTCCTCTTGACTTTCGTCTTCCTGCTCTGGATGAGCATCTGATAGCTGTGGATCTTGATCTTCTATCGGGTTTTATTTGCATCCGTCCAGTTCCTTAGGGTTTCCCTCCATATTTTCCTTTGTCTTCGTCTAATCTGGTTCCTGGGTTTCCAGGATTTTGAATTGATTCTTGCTGCTTTCTGCTTCATCCTCTATCTGGATTGTGTCCTTCCCTTTGCTTGGAGATGGGGGGGCATTGTTGCTTTTTCGATCCAGTTGCAGATTCCCTGTTTTGTTCACCATTTTTTTCCCTTTTGCTTGTTTCCATTGCTCTGATGCTTTGTTGTTTGGATTTTCCTGAGTCGATTTGGGGCATTTTTTTGCAAAATGACTATACTCATGACAATATTTACATTTGAAAGGGAGTTGTTCATAATCCACCGTCTGAGTGTAGGTCCATCCATCCAGAATTAGTTGTATCACTTCTGGAAGTCCTTTTTCTAGATCTACTTCCATGCATAACCTTGCACAAGTTTGTAATCCCTCTCATGGTTCGGCTTGATCGATGAACTTGCCTAGGGCATTTCCTATGTTTTTAATAGTTTCATCATTCCAACAGTGTAGGGGTAGGAATGGGAGCCAAACCCATACTGATACAACTGAGGGGATGCCGTTCTCAGGACTGAAATCTGGAGTCCACTTGTTCAGATAAATTCCTCTGGTGCCCATGAAATACGGTCCGCTTTGAAAAATCAAATCTCGATCTGCCTTGTTCTCAAAGAGGAAAACATAAAATCGCTTCCCACAAAAGGTTGTTGAGAGCTATCCTTTGATGATTTCCTCTAGTTTAGATCCATCCAAGACACCATTTCTTTGGGGGAGGGACAGAGTCCAGTGAACTGACCTATCAAGCTATTTTCAGTCAACCACAATGGAAAAGGCCTGGCCGAGGAGGAATGAAATGCCACCTTTGGAATTTCTTCTAATATTTTTATGAATCGGGAGGGTTTCACATCCTTCATTGCCTTTTTGTATGAGGTAATGAGCGTTTGAAATGTTTCGAGATCCGACGGCTGGGGGGGTTTGGGGGGGGGGTGGGCACTCTTGAGGCCATGAATGCGATCATAGAGAACCATAAGTTTTGTTAGTCCCAAGTTTGTAGAGCTCTGATCCAGTGTTGTAACAACCTTGGTTCCAAAAATCTCAGGCAATTATTAATAACTTAGTTAATTCCTATTATTTAATTGAAACATGCATGCTTTATATTATTTTAAACTAATTATCATATCTATTTGCAGGAAATAACATTTTTTACCAGACCTTCCATGACAAGGCCTTAGAGATTTTTGGGCTCACCATTCACACATGGTGGAATGACTAGAAAAAATAATTGAAAGATAAACTTATTATGGTGATTCATTCAACAAACACAATGTCACCTCTAAGGAGGGTACATATTTGAAATATGTTAGAGATCAATACATGAGTCGATTGAAAAATAACCCTAAGTATGATCGTCCTGTCGCCATTCCTGAGAGGGAATGAAAGAATATACAGAAGGACAAAAAGGATATTGCATTGAGACATGAAGGGAAGAGACCACCTGGACCTAGAAGGTAAATGATATTTTGAATTGAATATGATGAAATTTCTTTAGTTTATCTATAGAAAAAAAATTGTGTTTTCTGAGTACATATTTGAAAATTTTCGTAGGCTCCCAGACACGTCCAAAGCCACCAAGCCAAGATTGAAAAAACATGGGCAACACAAAATTTTCCAAGGTGGTTACCTGAGATTAAGAGCTCGAATTGTAAGTACCAAATAATTTTACCATATTTTTCATATCATCATAATTTTTTTTTTTGTAATTGCAATGAATAAGAAAAAATCATAATATTATATAATGCAAGGGGATACATTCAAAAATGCAGCCACTGAAGAAGACATGAAGATCGACTTCAAGTTTGGTTTTCAATCAGTGGTTGAACGTCGAAAAATCTTGTGGGAAACATAATCGTCTGACCCTTCGGGAAATATGGTAAATAAAATGACAAGACTGTAATTGTTCATTACTTGTAACATATATAGAAAACTGATTTATCACATCAATTAATTATTCTATTTGTTTTAAGCATGCAAGCAACCTAAGTTCATTCAACAACGATACTGAACATGAATCCCATGATTTTAGTGGTGTGAAAACCCATCACAGTATGTGTCTTTAAAATAAATTGTATATATTGACGATTAGTAATATTTAGTTGCAAATGGTGTACTTCTAATGTTTATTGTTTCAATGGAAGAAAATGTATATGAGGTCGATGTTTAGAGAGGAGATGAATCGATGAAAACCCAACCAATGGTGTCGAATACTCCTCCAGATAAA
>JASDQU010739068.1:243224-261708 GCA_032191745.1 Picea mariana
TGCATTTCACAGGTTTTTCCAAGGCTTTTCATGTACACACCACCATGGGGCTTGACCAACACCATTTTTAAGCATCTGAAACATGGTTCAACATTTATCATCCAGCTGGTTTTATTGAAATAAAGAAACTAGCCTATATTCTAACCTAGCTTCCTATGACAATTAACCCAGATTAGACTATTGGGATAAGAACTTACTCTGGCCATATTTATTCACTAATCTGACCTAGATACTTTGGCTAATATTAAACGGCTTAGCCAAAATTATTCACTAACCCTATCAACATCAATTTAAAAAGAACTTGGCCATGCTTCACTAGGCATTTTAGGCATTTTAAAGAGCCAAGGAGTCCTTCGATGCTTTGAAGAAAGCCTTGGTATCGATGCCTCTGTTGAAGTCTCCTAACTACAATAGAGATTACTTGCTTTATATCACCGCATTTGAGGAGACGATTGGTATGGTTTTGGTTCAGGAGGATGATGAGCTCTGAGAGCACGTCATATACTATCTTAGTCGAAACTTAGTCGGTCCTGAGCTTAATTATTCTTACGTTGAAAAATATAGCTTTGGCTTCCGTTCACACAGTCCAACGTTTACGTCATTATATATTGCCTTGCAAGACTACTGTGGTGGCCGATGTCAATCTGTTTCAATATGTCCTTACCAAGTGTATCATAGGGGGAAAATATAATAAATGGATTGTCATTTTACAAGAATTTGATCTTGATTTTGCTTATGCAAAATCCAAGAAATCACTAGTCTTCACGGAGTTAATATCCGACTTTCCACGACTCGATGAGGATGCTATCCATGTTGATTCATTTGTGGATGACGACATTTTCCTTGTCTCTTCATCTGACCCCTAGTATGGATACATTGTTCTCTATCTTCAAACCTTGAAGTTCCCTCAGCATCTCTCGCGAGATGACCAATGACGTGTACGATACCAGGCTAAGAATTACACTATCTTCAGTGACACTTTGTATCAACAAGGAATAGACAATATCCTGGATCATTGTTTAAATCACGAGGAATTTGAGTCAATCCTAAACGATTGCCATAGTGGGGCTTGTGGTGGTCATTTATCTGGGCTTGCGACAATCTGGAAAATTTTGCGAGCCAATTATTTCTGGCCATCTATCTTTAAATATTGTGTTGAAGCGGTTAATAAGTGACACCCCTACCAGGAATTCACTCAAAAAATGCGCTCGCATCCAACCCCTCTTCACCCAGTCATTACCATCGGTCCCTTTACCGAGTGGGGGGTGGACTTCGTGGATTGCAACCCAACTTCGGTTGGGAGGAATTAACACATTATCGTGGTCATCAACTACTTTAATAAGTGGGTCGAGGCCATGCCTAAAATAAAATCTGATGGGAATACTGTCACCTTCTTCGTATTCAATCCAATTATCACTCGATTTAGTATCCCGAGTGAGATTGTCACTAATCATGGCAGTCACTTTCAGAACGAAATGATGGTAGAGCTAGCATCTAAGTTGGGGTTTAAACATGGTCATTATTCCCCTTATTACCCCTAGGAAAATGGACAGGTAGAGGCCATCAACAAGTCTCTCAAGACCATTTTGTAGAAAAATGTTAGCCAAAGTAAGTCTAACTGGCACATTATGTTATATCCTGCACTCTGGGCATACCAAACCTTGGTCAAGAATGCCACTAGTTTTTCCCCTTTCCAGTTAGTACATGGTGTGGAGTCTATATTATCTATTGAATGTGAAATCCATTCTCTTAATTTGGCAGTCACACTCCTACCTGACACTTCCAATATCGAGCAATGCCTTGTACAACTAGAGAGTCTTGACAAGCAGTGTTGGGACGCCTCTACGACTATCGAGGCGAACAAAATATGTGTCAAGGTTTAGTATGATAAGTATTTTTGTCCTCGGTTATACACTGAGGGTGACTTGTTCCTCTTATATTATCAAGCCAAAGAACCGCTGGGGGTAGACAATTTTAAACCCATGTGGCACAGTACCTATATCGTGTGACATGTCTTAGAAAAAGGATCCTATGAGTTAGACTATTATGAAGGGAATATGTTGGTCGAGCCTAGAAATGGGATCTACTTGAAAATATATTATGCTTGACCCCCAATATTGGGTGGAACTCTTTGTATACTAATGTAATTTAGTGTATATATATTTTCCCTTTCTTTTCCATCTTCATCTTTCTTATCGACTTTTTCCTTGGTTGGCAGATGTGAACGAAGTCTTCGGTCTACCTAGGATTCGCAGAAGGAGTCAGTTGTCATACACAAAACTTGTCTTCCACCACTTGGGTGGTTTAATCACCCGAGGGTCTACTAGTGTCTTCAAGTGGCGTATGCCTATGGCCATCCATGAATAATGTGGCCGAATATAGCGTCGTTATAGAAATTTTGCACGATGCTATCTCACATGTTATTCTCTCTTTAGAGGTTCACGTGGATTCCTAGTTAGTAGTATGTCAGCTGAATGACAGTTACTGCATGCGTGATCCTACTTTACTCTGACGATTCCTATGGGTACTTATTTTAGAATGACAGTTTGATTTTATTACTTATTATCACATACCTAGGAGTTCTAATTATATATTTTATGCTTATGCTAATATCATTTTAGATTCGAAATTGTCACATAAATAAAGAAAACAAAACCATCTCATCAATGAACACATTGTAAAATAAGTAAAGATAAAGATCCATGTTTTATATATATTTAAAAAAAAATGTTGTTTATAGTACAAAATTGGGGCTAACACCCTCAATACACATATACAACCGATAATAAAAGATCCAGGACATCTACTCCTGTGGCACCGGATGTGTTTCATGATAAAAAACTATGGAGTTTGTGAGATGCCGAAAGAGTCACACCCAATATCTAGGCACACCAACCACTTGTCATTGCATGGCCTCTGACAGATCCTCTACCTAAACCATCAAAATCCTATGAGTCAAATGAGACAGGTTGCCCTGCACATTTTGAAGGACTCTCTCTGCTTCTCCTCCCACCGCCTCATCTCCTTGATGCCTTCGACGATGTCGCTGAAGCCCATCCAGCCATCGTGGACCCATGTCTATGTCACACAAGTGTCTAGTTAGTAATTAAGAATCATCTAAAAATATTTTTGTTTTACTATAGAAAATTACAAAAAAATGAAATATTTAAAAACATTTGGCATACCTATGTCCCTGTAGGCAGTCCCTGGTGGCAGTGGCCTGTCAGGGTCCCCTCTGAGGTTGATCCTTGCATAGTGGTAGCCATCTAGAGAAATCACCTGTCGCCTCCACTGGTAGAATAAATCCTCATTGTAGGGTGTGGGAACCCTACCTCCCCCTTGTCGTCTCATTACCTCGGTCCATCATGCCATGGATGGATCATGAGGTCCTCTTGGAATAATCTCAACTCTAGGTCCCAAACCTGGAACCCGCTCGAAGAAAAATCTGCATAAGATACAGGCAAACCCAAAGTTCCTCTTGCTACCCTATTTGCACTCTATCAACTAGCTCTTCATATTAGCCAGTAGTGAGGTACACCAATCATATACTGTGGGTCTCAAACAATCTACCACATAGAACATGAGTGACCTTGATGCCTGGTGAAATGAAGTTGATCCCATGATCCTATTCAACACGAGGACAACAATCTTGAGGCTGAGATTTTTTATCGCTCGTATGGGGAGTTACCTCCCAACCTTCGGGGTCCCTATTACACAATGAGCATCTATGTACTCCTCCATTTTCATACCGCTCTTAGCTCCCTAGTATTTTAGGCTCACCACCTCACCCCAGCGTGATAACACATTCAAAAAGTATATATCCTCGAATTCAATCCTCAATGGTTTCCCATTGAAGTTGAAGCTCTCACTGTCAGTATCCCAGTAATCCACAAGTATCTCATCAACCTCACTTGGGCCCTCATCCCTTTGAGTGGTCAAAATTTATGCAATCCACATCTTTTCAAGGCCATTTGGGCCCCTGGATCTATGTCCACAACAACATCTACCTCCTCGTGCTCCCTTTCCCTCCATTCTAGCACCATCCTGTAAGTTAAAAGTTAAATTTTGAGTTAGCAACCATAGAAATCATTGATTACGGACTTGTACGCAGGATGCTTCATTTACAGTCGCATATAGAAATGAGTACATGTGCCCTATATTTTACACAATCATGTATAACCTCGCATATATGCGAGTCGATGAATGGTAGCCCGCGTACATCGAATTACTCAATTTGCGCCCTAATTTACTCAAAATTTGAAACCTAATTTAAAAATTTAATCCACTAGAAAGGAATAGGAGGGGAAGAGGAATTACCTGGTCCAGACGGTTTCTGATTTCTTCGCCCAATGCTCCCGCAATCACCAGTTGAATATTGTAGGTAATTTGGTCCAATTTTCACTATTTGGGTAAAAAGTCAAAATGACATAGTAATTTTTGGTTTGGTTACTATTTATAACAGTTTTTACCCACTTTCTATAGTTTTGAGTCATTTTTTTTCCTAATGGACTAATATAGCAGTGGATTGAGTTGGTTTTTGTAGTTTTCACCAGGGATTCTTGCATATTTCAATGTTATGTTGATTGTTCGTAACCACAGGCAGGTATTTTCACTACCCACCATATAGGATAGGTATCCATTTCACCATGCACTTTTTCATTGTCCTATAATTGTCATTTTTTTGTCTTAGGTACGAAACCTTTCATTGCGACAAAGAACCTTCCATCTACTATAAGACATGTTGTTATCAAGTGGTAGAGACTTACCAAACATGGGTGCCCTAGTTGGATCCTCTGCTTCATTTGGTTCCCATGCATAGTTTTCTTCCTTAGGACCGGGAGTCCCTTATAGTTAAATACATGACTTTATGTTGATCCACATTTCTCACTCATAAACATGCTACCATATACCTCGAAGACTCCCAACCAAGTTTAATTTAAGCTCTTTTCCAACTTGTTTTTAAAAAGTGAAAAGATTGCCGAGTGAACTTGCCTCTTTCACACTCATAAATTGGATTTGAAAGGATGTCTATTTGGTACAAGTTTATCCTTTTTTCACACCAACTAGAATAAAGATCATGAAAAAGGACATTTTTTGGTGTTAAGTTGTGATTGCATCTCATGCCCTTGCTTGCAGTATTGAGCCTATAGTCGGTTCTCTCTTTGCATTATAAACCATTTGCCTCAACAGTTTTTCATCCTCAACCAAGAAGAGCCTCGTTTATATCCTTCTCAATTTTACACCCTATACCTAGGAGGGAACATTCCCCTGAGTGTCCATCTCCTGCATGCATCTCCTTGCATTGAGCATAGGTATGTTCCACTACTGGAACTAGTTTTTCTTACTTGTGACACTCGTTTCCTCCTCTATATCATAACATTCATTTGTCTATGAAAAAACAAAAAAATAAGGGCAGGAAGGGAGTATTATCTTATATTGGCAACAATCGTGTCGCCTTTGAACATAACACAAAGTTATCAATTCCATTTGTCATCATAATTTTGGGTTTAGCATGACCCTAGGAAGCTGAGCTCGTTACAGAGTCTTCTCTACCGACTGGTTACTCTTCCAGTCCCTATGGATAATTTCATTGATGCCTCCTCCATATTATGGTTTCATCATTAAGTCTATGCTACCAGAGTCTTCCATATGTCTCATGCTCTTTTTCAAAGGAATTATATCAACCAGTTTCGACCATTCCTCAGAACTCTTGAATTTGCATGTCGGCCATACCCTCAGTTTGTCTTAGAATCACATGATACTGTAGTCCTATCATGCACCCTGGCCCTACTTTCATCATTGGTAGGTAACCTTGAACCCCAAAATCAACATTTCATCATTGGTCGTTGACTGGGTGGTTTCCCTTATGTTCGACAACAAGACATATATGCATACATTAGAATTCGTGCAGTGTCTTGGATGCCATTAGCCTTATTGGTGGTTTCCTCGCCTTTGTCAACAATTTTCCTAATTGACTGATATTCAGAGGGTCTTTTTCATGTACTCCTTGCACTTGGTACAAACGGAAGACACATAGGGTCGTTGGTTCGTGAACATGTTCTTTGTCCGATTTCCTCCAAATCATGAAGCTCCTGCTTTGTACCTCATGTTGAATGATGAGATATTCCTTAATGCTCTCTTTTCAGCAGGTCTCCTTCCATCGAATTCAACGCATCTATTCTAAAAACGAGACCTAGAGTCTTATGAGTACCTTGAGGCTTGCAACCATTAGTGGCAGGTTCTCTCACCATCGACAATTGGGAATACATCAATGTCTCCTTATCGATGGATTCTTCAAGTGTTCGACCCTGACTCCTTTATTCACACTTGTAATAATGTACTTGGTGCCTTGATACCTACTTTCATTATTGGTAGGTTGTCTTGCGTTTGTTAACGATATATCTCAATGACCGGTAATCAAACGATGTCTCATTATGTTCGACCTCAACTCCTTTATTCACATAATGTAGACTTGCACCTTTGGCAAATTGTGTAGAAGACTTGAAGACATCAATATGTGGCCGCAACTTTCCCGAGTTGTTGCTTCCTTTTCATTGGAACAATACCTATATGAATTTAGTGATCATGGGAGATCATATTGTAATCCATTGTATACATATATCTTTAGATTGATTCTAATACTAGTTCTACTGGGACTTGTTTGTGACTAGATAGCCTATGGCATGTAACTGCATTTTTATTTTCCTACTCATGGCCATGGACAATTTTTTGGTATATTTTCACATGGATCTGCAATGTAATTCAAATTGGCATCCATGTATGCAAAGTCAGTGCAAAATGTAATGAGCAACTAGTTCTTCAAGCTGGTTCCCCATCACTCCACTTCTAGGTTTTTATAATGTATTTCGGCCATCACAGATACTCCTTTGACCTCACACATTAGGGGGCATTTGTTATATCAATATTTTCCTAACCCTATGCAATCTTGCAAAAAAGGCCATTTTCCATTTCCCCATGCAGACTTTTTGTCCCTTTTTGCAAAATCCTGGAGCTAAAAGATACATTTTTCCACATGTATGCACCTTGCCTACTATACATCATGTGTATACACAGGTTGCACCACTACAACTCACGTACATCGGGATTTGTGCCCAAAAATGAAAAATGGTGTCGGGTTTCCATGTCACGACATGAGATCTATGATCCTTGGCTTTCCATATACTGGAAATGTTCTAATTCAGCCCTTCAGTTCCATTTGAAGGATATAAATGGGCCAATTCCGAGCTATGGAGAGGAGGAGAAATAATTCAACTTTGAGAGAAAAGTTACTCTGGATAAATTATTTACTTCATATTGAGTTTGCATCCCTTTGTCCTTTAAGTCTGAACATAGTGTTCAACCCCCAATATCTTCCCTTATTGATTGAGAACTTCATTTTCTCTCTTCTATGATCTTACCTTTGGTGGAGGATTGAAGTGGTGGAGGCGCAACTGGAAGGAACTTAGTTTCTCAGTTCCAAACCTTGCTGACACGAAAGTCTGTAACATTTTCACTTCTACTGATCATATATTAATAGAAATACTCTTTGCCCTTCCAATTGATATCTTGAAAATATTTGAATTATTATTCCATGGGCGTATTTGTCATGTTTATTAATGGATTATTCTATTGAATGTGCTAACATCATTTATTATCACCATATGCTTGCTTTGCTTGTTTATTGAGGACTAGTTGCAGGTATATTTCTTTGGGTCAAGTGCTCAATGGTGGACTTCATCAAATGTCTAGATGAGGTAGGTCTTTTATCTTGTCTTGCTATCATATTTGTTTATATAGAATACTTGAGAATAGAGTTGATTTTTGAATTCATTTCCGTCAGTTGTGGTTTACCCCTAGCCATAGATATATTTTCCTTGTAACATACACTGGTGACCACAAGAGAACTTGATTTCATTTCAAAAATAGAGTCAGTCATCCAAACTTCCACTAAGAAATAGTTTACCAATCTTCCAGTGTTTGGAGACACAGAGGTGAGCACGAGATCTAGAGTAATGCTCCCAAATTAGGGGGATATTTTTAACAAAATCAATCAGGAAGATTACTCTGATTTTACACCTCACAACAACTCAGATGTTAGGATATTGGATGACCAGGATTTCTTGAACATTAGGCGATCATATTTTCATATTGTGGCCTACCTAACCCCAGTCCTACAATCAAAACCTTAGGATGGATAATTGACCACGTAGACGTGATGAAATTCATGATCAATAATGGGGAGGGCGAATGTGTAGGTGTATTTATTCCAGTAGAGGTACAAAAATACTACAAACTCAGAAAACCAGAGGAGAGACTCAATACATAATTTGTGGCCAAGTTTTATGAGTTCCATGACACCAACAGGTTACTAGCCTCGTGGGAAATAAGATAACAAGTTCAAAAACACGAGAAATGGATGGTACGACATGGTAAACCTCAAAGAACCTTATATGTACTTAATGTCTTTAAGCTACCAATTGTATGGGGAAAAATATTGCTCAAAGTTCTTAGAAGCATGGATTCCCTTAGGATGTGTAACTATGGAAATCTCCGAGAGCAGTTTCAATTGGGGAGCCATCATTTCCAAATAGTTGAGTATCAACATACTATAGGCCTAGAAACCAAAATATGGAGAAACATTGGTTTTCCACATGGCATCGTACCTGTTGGACATAATATGCATGCATAAATTTTTCGTAGGTATGAATTTAAGTTGGCATGTCACCGAGTTACCCATGCATGTTTATTTCATCATTCTATGGGAAAATAGGTACAAATTGTTTTACACCATGATATGTGATGAGTTCATAGCCCGAGTTCACTTCATTATATTTAGAAAAGAATGCCCAAGGCTTTGAGTGGTAGCTAAAAAGATGATTTCCAAAGTTGGCCATTGGTATTTTGAATAAATAAGCACTTATATCGAAGTGTTAGGGGCTAATGGTGCACCGCACCTAATCCTAGTTCATGTCCTAGACCATAAAATATTGGGAGAAATTTTCTACCATACCATTTTGCAAGGCCATAATGCATCTTTGGTAAAGGATAAGAAGAGGGATTTCATACCCTATGGTTTTCATATCGAGTTTTACATGGTAAAAGACATTGCATAGGAAAAACAAGAAGGATTGAGTCATATTGAGTATCAGTTCCCCACAGGATGATTTTGCAAGCATGATCCAAAATTCCTGGTACTCCAGCATGCGTTGAAAGTGTCCTCATGTTGGACATATGCTCCTGATAACTTCGAAGATGAGATCTTTACCAAGGGCACCCAAGACTAGGAGGAAGTGCTCTATAGAAGGGATAACCCAAATATGACCAAATTCAAAGCGATGACCATGGATGAACATGTTGAGACAATAGAGCACATAACTCAAGAATCTCTCAGGGTAAGAGAAGAAAACATAGCAACAGAAGTGGCAGAGGCACAAATAAGGGGGAAATTATTACTATAAGAAGCCGAGAGAGCCATGCAAATATTAGGGGAAAATCCCCCACTTAATCCTTTGATAGGACCTTTTATAATTACCTAGGCCGATACAAATGACGAGGTAGAACTAAACAATTCAAAGACAATTCCACCGGAAGAGAGTGCTAACCAAGAAAAAACCATCCCTATGTCACCACAGGCAGGATCCCTAGTGACTAGTACAACTCAATGAAGGTCAACGGGAGCATTAAGTGGGATAGGTATTCCTACAGTCCTCATTGATTTAATCACCATATATAATGATGAGGAAGGTTCAAAACCTTCGTGCATAACCCTCATACCAATCATGCAGGAGGAGGAACTAGGGGAAACATCTGCTCCATCTTCTGATGATTTGGTCCCAAATCCTGAGTAGGGCGACCATGAGGCTAGGAGCACTCTTGGAAATGTGTTTCTAAATCATATGGGAACACATCCTTAGGATGACATCTCTAAGAACGACTTGGATACAGATGAAAAATAAGAAGGAATGGGGCAGCTAGAAATCAACATCTCAATGGCTGAAATCTTAGCCAATATCGATCCTTCGTCTACTTCTCCATCTAGGAAAAATACCCCCTTAGCCGACAAGAAGAGGTAGAAGGCCAAGTCTCCAAAATATACAGAAAATTCCCCTACTAGGGAACCAAGCAAACCAATCCATGGAACAAAACAAGCTGATGCAACAACATCACCACATTACTCACTGATTGAGAAGGAAGGAGGTCGGGCGCCTACCCTTGAAAGGGATAGAGAAAATGCCATGGAACACCTCTATACAATGGGAAGCCTAGGAAATACTTTGTCCTTGGGAGATCAAAATATTCCTAAACCAGTAGATGAAGTCGCTAACATATAGGAAATTTCTTATGACAGAAAAAGGAAAATTGTGATGAGAAGAACAATCAAGAAAATGAAGCTCACACTCGATAGCACACTTTTCATAACCAAAGAGGAGACAATGTTTGGCATGGGAAGTGATAAGATGACTGAGCTAATCGAAGCAAGGATGGCCATAACTAATGCCACTTTAGATAGGGAAAAAAAGGAATGAAAGGGAGGTAGTCTCCATGAATAAAGAACTAGACCATCTGCGACATCAAGCGAAGTATTACCAAAAATCAACATAGGTGGTGGTACTCTTGAAGTGTGAGTTCCGAGACATGTATGAAAAATTCATAATGGAGAGAGACCTCTTCATCCCTCACATAGATGATTTCCAATAAGATACCTTCATGGGGATGACAACTTGTAAAGACATGCAACAATGGTATGAGAAGGCACATCAAGCCTTAGAACAAATAAACTACATAAACAAAGTACAGTTGGTTCGAGATACAAAACAACATGGAATTCGAGTGTTGATGGACAAAAACATCGCCAGAATGAGGAAGGAAACTGAACCCTGGGTAAGCATGGTCCAGGAACCTGAGTGAAAAATACAGGAAAGATGGGAAGAGTGTGAGAAAATTTGGGATAAAATCAATCAGGAAATGAGGAATATTGACTTTCCAGAGTTTGGTCCATTGGAGGAATTTTTCGATTTACGTGACATATTTAAGAGGCATGAAGAGAAAGAGCAGGTATGCGAAACAAATATTTCACATATTTCAAGCATGATCCCGGGTCAAGTGAAGAGGTTCATGGAGCCTTTGATTAAATTTATCGCATTCTTACAACGCTTGAGTGTCAAACTAATCAAGTACAAAGAACGGGCAATTGAGATGAAGTAGGTCCTCTCTGCTCCGATGGATCAACACAGGTTCCCATATGCTAATACATGCGAAGATCTCTTCTGTAGATGGTCATAGTACAAGAGGAATGATCCACTTTAGTAAAATCACTAGATGATCTAAAGAGAAGAAAAAGAGAACATATAGATAAAGTCTACCATGTGTCATTTTCTTGACTTAACACAACTTTAGTACCTATTTTTATTTTAGTTATTTTTATAAATAATGGCATCGACCTTGTGCACAAGTTCGATGGTTTTGGAGAGAAAGGATTTTTCTGGAATATTGTAAGAGAATTATTTATGTGCAAATTATTTTAATTAAGAAGTTTTGTTTATAACAAAAGACACTTCTTTCATATGAGGTGTAAATGTGACTGGACTGAGGGGGATTATCTCTATCTTCGAATTCAATATTTTTTGAGCTGTATTGGGTAAGAGTTGTTGTATATGTTATTAAAGTTATCTTATAATGCTGTGACAATTCTTTTATTCTAGTTGATGAATAGAAATCGATTGTGTTAACATGTGATTGATAATAGAGCATTGAAAACTACTTTTCCTGCACTAACTCCTTGTCGCATATATATTCTCTTTCTGTAACTGTTATCTCAGATGATGTTTAATGTCTACAAGTCGAAATGGTATTTTTGCTAGTTTGAATTAGTTTAGATCGTCCTCGTCTGCATTCTAAGGTATAAAGGTTATCCCAAAACCCATCTTTCTCCAACATATATTAACTTCCCTCTTCCATTTAGTTTAAGCTCCATCTTTATTTTGTTACAAATGATAGAAAAGAACCAAAAAGAGAACTGCATAGCCTAAGGAAAGGTTTCACATAAAATAAATATCTATCAGTCACAATTAAAGCCCATCAATATTTCCAACCAGATCACAAATATGGATAATCTTACCACTCATCAAATGCTTACAATTCTAATTGGGCCTCTTAAGTGGGTTTGGTTCCTGGTGTTGATTTAAAGGGATCTCGGACCCCTCAACACCTAGTTTTCCAAATCTAGTTCCTCCTCCATCAGAATGGATGGATTATCTTCTTGTTTTCAAAGAAGAGAAGGAGGATAATCCTTCCCAACATATTGTTACATTTCATCAATGCACAAATCAAATAGGCATACTTCATGAGGATGTATTGATGAAAATGTTCATGTACTCTTTAAAGGGTGATGCATGAGAATGGTATTTTTCTCTTCCTTATTCTAGCATATGTTCCTTAAAAGATTTCCATGTTTCTTTCAACAAACGTTGTAAAACGTATTATTCTGTTGGTATACTTCTTGAACATTGTTGTGAACAATTTGAGTCTTGTAGTCAGCATACAGTAGAATGAATCTCTTGTGATGAGATTTATAAAGATATTGTTGAAAAGGAGATTAAAGAAGAGTTAGCTCTTGTAGAAGAAATTTCAAACTCTTCTATGCAAGAGGAGATTGAAACTAAAAACAAATCTGATATTGAAGATGATAGCTTGGCTAAAACAAGTGATGATGAACCATTGAACAATCCTCATATACACTCATATGGCATTGTTGAATATCATGAACAAGTAGTTCTCCTTTCTTCTCGAAATGTTGAACAACAGATCTAAGATTTCATCAAGTTTGAAAATGATTTCCTTAAGCCATAAGAAGAAGAGATAAAAAATGGAGGGAGATCCTTTTATTCTTATGGATCACATGGAGAATCAAAACTAATACCTTATGCTTTCATTAAAATATAAAACATGCAAAAAACTTTCAGCCATGAAGAAAAAATTTTGGAGGATCAATTCAGTTATGAAGCCGGATTGAGGTATGCATTATTCATTATCAATTAATATTTGGTTTTCATGCCTTCCATGATCCTGTAGCATCTTATTTAGAGAATTTTGGCCATGAAATTTTTTTACCACAATTTGAGTGTAAAATTAGAGTTCAAGTTTATGATGAGTTGTTGATTCAGTTTCAAGTCTTTATTCTAAAAAAATATATGCAAATATTTTAGTTGGCCAGTCAATTTCTTGAATGGTTAGAGTGGAAATTTGTATACACTTGATTAGAGTTTTGTTCTAGATTAGAGTAGGTGTACATAAATAAGCTCTCCTTTTGAGAATTTCCTTCAGTTTGCATAGTGTGGTCAGGTTGAAGTGTGAGAGTATTTTTAGATTTCAATAAATGAGAAAGGATCTCTCATTTCTTTGTTTTTTCAAGGATCAATGGATAAGGTATTGGAACTGTCATGTTCTTGGAGCCTCACAGGGAGATCTCTATCCCCTTTGGAGCCAAAAGTTAACACATAGGATGTACATGAGTCAAGGTCTAGAATATGATCAGAGTACAGTTACAAAAGTCTTTCATTCATGATGGTGGTTTTCATCATTAGCATAAGAGGGAAAGTTTTGGTCATATATGTCTCTCAGTTTAAAGCCTCCATGCAGTGTTTTGTTACCTATTCTCATCATCCAAATGAAAGAATATATTTCTTTCTTGTAACCATTGTATATTGCTGCAAACTATTGCATATTTTCTTCACTGGAAACTCTTTTCACTGATCAAAATCCTACATTATTGGTATCCTAAACTTTGGCAATATTCAAGTTTGTTATACTATACCAAAAAGAGAAAATTGTAGTTTTCTCTTGCAATATTAACCTCATCCACTATATTATTGTGCATTGTAAACTGACGTTGTGAACACTTTGTTTTTTGATAGAGAAAATTGTGCACTCAAACTGGAATTGCGAACTTAACAAGTCTGATACAAACCATTTATTTTACACATATTTTCTTCAATTCCTACTTGTCTGCAGTTTCATCTAGTTTAATTTTTGTTTCTCTTTTCTCACTTCCTACTTGCAGCTTGTTCATCCTCACACTATTTATGTGCATAAATTATTCATTCAAGTAAACCCTAAATTGTGCCAACTATGTAAACAAACCCTAAATTTCATGTTTTTATTACATATCTCATAACAAACTATCATAAAAAGACTCAGGAGGCAAATTAAGGATGTAATAACTGAAAATGACAAATTGAGGAAGGAAAATTTAGAGGCTCGAATCAAGCTGAAGGATATTTAGACCTATATGAGAAGACTATTGATAAATAAATATACATGGCTAAGAGGTCTCTACCCCTTCATAGGAAACTTAAGAATGTGTATAAACAAAAGAGAGAATTACAAGCCGATATCAGGAAATTGAAAGCAGAGTTTTATCCCTTCAAAGAGAAAGTAGCAAAAATGAATCTAGCTATATTGGATAAGGTGGATACTATAAGGAGTACCAGGAAAATATGAATATAGAAAAATATTTCAGATTAGCATCACTTTTGTCATGGTTCATGCTTTGCATAAAATTATAACCTGAGTAATGATTTTGGGTCTTGAGCTAAGATTACCATATTCATATGATTTCTAAAGGTTACTTCATGTTTCAAGAGGTTTGTAGCAAGATCTAGAAGGGTTTTCCCAACTTACTATGCAATTTTTAAAGGTTGGAATCGTTTTGGAGGTAAAAAGGAACCTACAGGAAAGTTCACAGCGCATGCTGTCAAAGGCACTGGAAACTGGTAATTTTGGGACATTTTGTAGCGAATTAGTACACAACATAGTCATTTTTTCATCATACCTTTTAAATGTTGATCTGGGTTCTTATAGAATTTTCTTTGGAGATGAATAATAGTATATTGGACTTGCTGACTGAAACTCAGCCTGACCCAGTTGGGCATTCGGGAGAAAAATTGAAATCATCATCTACAAGAAAGTTTACAGCTAATCCTGAAATTGCATTGGAAACTCTAACAGTTTGATAAATCTGAGCTGTAGGAGGGATGTCACATGTATGAGGGGGTTTAAATGGCTTTGTATGAGGTATTTGGACATGAGGGACATGTGTTCTATCACTAGATCAAGCAGCATGACCTGATTCAAAAGGAATGTATCACAATAGACAAGATCCAAAAAAATAGGAGCTAGGTGGATTTTTTATTTCACCTTGTTGTAACAACTCCGATAGAAAAGGGAATCCAATGAAACCAATTGGGATTCTAACTCTATAGGGTAGGAAGGATGATACACTATATATAGGAGTTGTTTTTTTGAGTTCATTATACAAAAGGGGAGAGATCTTGAGGAGTTGTTTAGCTTCTTATTTGTAAGCCTGAGGGCTTGTTTGTAATCACATTTTTCTCCCATTAAAGATTCATGAGAGATGTTTCTCAGATTGTCTTATTTGTTTTCAATTTATTTTGTTGTCTTCTTGCTTGAATATTTTGCATGTTTTGAGGATCAAAGGTTGAATTTGATTAATGTATGCATGAGCAACAAATGATCTGCTATAGTAGGCTTGTTAATCATTGTTTTTGTTCAAGCATTTTTCAATCTATCCTACAGAGAGGATCTATGTTTAGTGGAAATTCTTCTTTTTGTTCACTTTCCTTTCTTCTAATCATCATCATATAAGCTCTTAACCCGATGATTTAGGTTGATTTCCTTCAATATGCATAATGTTTTGACTGCATGCCCAATGGTAGATCAATGATCTACATTCAAATTGTTGCCCTCTTTCTTGTTCTTTCTTTTTGATCCACCCAATTTAAATTGATTTAATTTTTCAAATTCTGATGGGTATTAAGCTTGTTCTTAAAGAAGTCTAAGAAAAACTTCTAGTGCTAACACCATAAATAATGAAAGAAACAACAGGAAAGGAAATCACGATTAGTAAGAACTTGAGTCTTCTCATAAGAATAACAAGAATGAGTTCAAAAGAGTTGTTCCACCAAGAAGGCCTTTCACAAATTGGTACCAAGATCTCTTTCTTGTCTATTGTTTTTCTTGCGATAATTTTGGTCATACAACAATAGATTGTAGATCTTATGCAAGAAGTGATCATTTGATAGATATAAATATAGGTTCTTATAAAATCTCAAATAATGATTATGTGAGAAACAAAACCAAAAGTTCTCATGGGTTTGTTGATACAAGATACAATTTATTTTCTCCCCTACTTGATTACAACAATGAATGATATAAGTGCAATAACTATGGGAACATAGCATGTGATTGTAGAAGTATCATAATAAAGTATTGTAAACAAAACAAGGAAAAATATGTTCTTACCAAGAATCGAGAAGAATACAAAAATGTGTGGAAAAAGAAGCGAGAAGAGCCAAAGAAGGAAGAATGTGGACTTGCAAAGTATGCTCAAGCCAAAGGAAGCCAATGGTACATTGATAGTGGATGTTCAAAACACATGAAATGGAATCAGAATAAACTTCTCACCCTAAAGGAAGAAAAATGTGGTAGTGTTACCTTTGGGGATAATACTTTTTCAAGGATAGGGAAAAGGCACCATTAGTCTTGACGATGGAAAGACTAAAACATATAATGTCTTGTATTTTGAAGGGTAAAAACACAATCTTCTAAGTGTTAGTAAAATGTGTGATCAAGGTTACAACCTAACATTTAATTCTAAAATGTGTGATATGAGGAAAGTAGTTTTAGGAATATTGGTAGAAAACGAAAAAAAAAACCCTGAGCAATGTATATGTTCTCGATGAAGTCAAAGGAAAAAAATGTTCTATGGGACAAGTAAATGAAATTTAGTTATGGCATAGAAGTATGGGTCATATAAACTTTGAAAATCTAGTAAAACTTAACAAGACACAATTAATAAGAAATATTCCAAGGATCTCAAAGCCTATGGACACTTTTTGAAAGCCATGTTATCATGAGAAATAGACAAGATAAAGTTTCAAAACAAAGGAGTGTTGGAAACACCTACCACACTTAGAGGGGGGGTGAATGAGTGTGGGGCTCTTTTTCCCAAAACTTTCCTCTTACACAAAACACATTAGTTAATATTCAATATTTACTCATTACCTATTGCTGTCATTTATAACCAGTTAGATGTGAACATATATCAACAATATATCATCAACAAGTCATCACCACAAGGAAAAAAAAAATCACAAGATGTAAGTACATTTTTTCTTTTTATTATGGACAACAATCTGGGGGTTTCCAGCAACAACTGGATAGAGTACAAATCTATAAGAGCACCGACTCTATAATGCAAGACTAAACTTATACCCTCAACACCAACTGAGATGAGGCAAAAATCCTCAACATATATCAATCTGTCAACAGGTACACGACCTGTTAGTAGTGCAGTCAGCGTGTGTACGTGCCTTGTCTCACTATAGCCCGTGTATGCACGTGGCCAGTGTATACAACAACCTGCATATACCTTTAGGGTTTGTCCTTCAAGATCAACTCAAATTCCATGTAATCAATATATCATTCTCTTATGTCTTTGACTGTCCAATCTGACCACCAGCCAGTCACAACATCTCCAATCTCTCCAATAGCTTGCTCATGCTCCACAATAAATCAATATGAATGCTATCTCAAACATGTATAAACAACTAGTATACCATAACAATCATGTCACCACTGAATCCAAAGAGTACTTCTCACTCCATCAACCAAATCATCCAAACTGAACCATATCATAGAATCCATACCAAGAATGCTCTAAGAATTCAAAACACATCAAACAATAGTATGCATCAAGACAATAACGTAACCATACCAGTGTCTTAGTGATATATTTGAGCCCATAGAATGCAGATCTGGAACCTGCCTCTTCATCCAAGAGATTAGCACCATCTCAAACACAAGTATTCATCATTCCATCCACTGTATGCACCATGTCCTCATACATCCTGCATGTGTACGCACCCTGTCCCATTACATCCCGTGTGTGTATGCACCCTGGCCCATTACAGCCCGCGTATACCTCATAAACTAGGGTTTCTGAAGCTCCGAGAATTTTTCTGTCAAGATTTCTGACATTGCCAAAACTTTGATGCATCCATGAGATCCTCCTCACACTCTCTTTCTCATAATAGATCTTCAATCATTCTCAAGAGATCCATACCAAAGATTCTCTCACAAGAAGCTCTCCATCAATACTCCAAAAGATATTTTCACAAGAAGCTCTCCATCGATCCACACAAAGGATGATCTTAAAAGTACATTTCATAAGAGATCCTAGCTTCTTATTTATACTTTCATCATCTAGGTCACTTAACCCATTTTTAGGTCACTTAACTCATTTCTATGTTACGTAACCTCTTTTCCTTATTTTAGGGTTAACCACTTTCCATAAATAGAAAGTTCTCCAATACTTTATCCTTTAAATATTTCATCTTGATTTTGTCACTTCTCTGTATTATTTAAATAATCCACCTTGAGTTTGTCACTTTACATTATCATTTAA
>JASDQU010739068.1:321763-347848 GCA_032191745.1 Picea mariana
AGCCATCCAGATGCGTGCAGGTCTTATCATCAATTCCGGACCCCCCCCCCCCTCAGTTAAAGATAGAACGCTCGGGGGGGTCCGGAAAGATCTGTTGACTGTAGATCTGGGTGCTTTTATCCAAACCATTGATATATGAACGGAGCATAAGTGAGGGTGCGGAAAATGCATGCACCGAGAGACTTAGGATAAGTGCATTTCATGGGTTTTTCCCAGGCTTTTCATGTCTACACCACCAAGGGGTTATTCAAACAAATTTTGGGTATCCAAATCATGGTGCCACATCGATCATCAAGTTGGTTTTATTGAAGTAAAGTCACAAGCCTATATTCTAACCTAGTTTTCTATGACAATTAACCTAGATTAAACTGTTGGGCTCAGAATTTATTCTACCCTGGGGCTATCTGACCAAGATTAGACAATCTGGCCAGATTTATTCACTAATCTAACCTATACACTTTGGCTAAGATTAAACAGTTTAGCCAAACTTATTCACTAACCCTATCAACATAAATTTAAAGAGAACTTGGCCATGCTTGAAAGTTATGGACCAAGTTACTATTATTGCATGGGGATTTTATTGAAATTCTTTTATTCCCTCTTTTCTTTCTTTTTTCTTTTCTTTTTCAAATTATTTGCAGAATGAAAAATCATTTGTCAACAAAAACACTAGAAAAAGATAATATTCCAGTCACCAGTTGATCCTATAACTTATAGGGTGATAACAGAACCTAATCAAAATCAAATGTTATAAAACTCAACTCTAAGGGATCAAATGCTCCTATAGTAGACAACAAATTTTTCACTGTATCGGAAGCTTTGGAGGACTTCGAGTGCAGACATGGCGCGCACATGGTGCTTGGGCCAAGTCTTCCATAATATTGTAGTTATGGGCAACCCATGTATTCAAATTGTGTGTTTTTTTTCTAAGAACACCCTTCAGTGGGAAAATTGGTGTGTCAAAGGATGGCTTCTCAATCTGAGGTGGGACAATAGGCTGGGAAGAATATTTTGGCTCTTGCACAGCATGCATAGGCTCGAAATTTTCATAGTTCTTTTCTCAAGTCTATAAATTGATCACCTAGTCAAAATAAAAATTGTAGAATTTGAGGAAGACCCCTCATGCTGAGGGGTACCTATCATGCTCCCTTGTGGAGGGACAGGATTTGTTGCAACCTTGTGTTGAGGTTGAGGGGGGAAAGGATGACTTAGGAAAACAAGTTGTTGGGGCGCCTTTTCCAGAGACAAAATCATTGTACCTCGTCCTTCCAAGGAAACTGATGAGTAGGATGGTCCTCCCCATAGATTTTGTAAGGGAACCGACTCTTATTTTTATCTTTCATTCCCCCCCCCCCTTGATTTTTTTGGTTGGGAGAAACCCATGACTCAGCATTGAAATCTTTCTTTTTTTTTCCTTTTTTTTCCTTCAGATTGTTGAGGATTCTTCAGTTGTATGGAATGCACTAAATTCATCTCAGAGGTCTGATTGGGGACCATAGTAGTTTGATCATTAGGCATAGTATTCAATGAGTGTGATGAAATGGACATGTGACCTGTTGGATTACTGAGAGGGGGTGTGAATCAGCAATCGAGCAATTTAATCCTTTTTCACCATTAAATGAAAGTGTTATATCAATGTAGCATTATCATCCAATAGTTGTAGAGTAAATAAATAATGAACAAATGAGAAATCATACACATACACAATACACCAATGTTTTATGTGGAAACCCAAAGCGAGAGAAAGCCACAGAATGATTTTTCTTATATGTCTTTAAGAATTACATGCATTGGAAGCACCAACTTCCTTTGTTTTCAAGTTGCAACTGGAAGGAGGCTCCAACCCCCTAGATTCTCAGGCTACAACCTGATGGAAGCTCCAACTCCCCAATTCTCTAGATACAACCATAAGGAGGCTACAACCCCCTATGTTCTTCAGCTACAACCGAAAGGTGGATACAACCACCTGTCCTTGCCCCGTCCAACCTCCAAGATGTAGAAGTAGAATGATGGAACCACTGTCACACTATCACTGTGAGATATACCACTATAACAACCTGTACCAATCAACCTATACCAATCAACATGTAATCAAAATGTACCATAAACAAGGGCTTCAACCATGCATCAACCTGTACCAAACAACCTGTAATCAGCCTGTACCATAAACAAGTGCATCGAACATGCACCAACCTATACCTCAATCTATATCATCAATGAGTGCATCAACCATGCACCAAATATGTACCAATCATGCATCAAATACACATAAACTATGACTCATCAAGGTGTACCAACATCATCAACTATACACCTCATGTATGTGCCAACTCATCAACTACTTGTCTCAACCATGTACCCAATATGTACCTCAACCAAAATCCCTCATCAATTTCATCATCCAAATCTGATTTGTAACTTTGTAATAGACCTAGTGTATATGATCACATACCTGCAAACCTTCCTTAACTTTAACAACAAGAGACTAGCATTTTCATCAAACTTTACTTTAGTCTCACACGACTAATTTTGGATTATTCAAAAACCCTAACTTGAAATAATCATAACTATGTACCTGTAATGAATAAATATCTGAAAATCATACACAATGTTCTTCAGTGTCTTTTATGCAATTCCTCCAAATTTCACTACTTTGAACCTCTCAGAAAAGGAGTTATAGAAAAAATGGCATACCTTATTGAATGTTGGCTTATTCTAGAGAGCGAACTTGTAGAGAATGCCCCGCACGGAATATTTTTTGTATGGATCTGAAAATTGTACAAAAAATACTATAGACTATACTCTAACTAATATATTTTGTCTTACTAAATTTGGATCTGTTATGAATAAGTTATGACGTTTTTACCTGAAACACATGTTTTAAACTAGTTTCAGGACTAGCCACAAACCCTATTTTCCATGGCCTGTAACTACAAAAATGCAACGACCCACAAGCTAAATCTTGTATCATAGATGCTTAGATATGTTAACTCAATGGCCTCCCAATTTCGCATTCTGAATCATTCTAGAAAAAAAAATATTGTGAAAATGGTGAGATGACCTGTAAATAATATACCTTAGAAAGCATCACCAAAAGAATTTATCCTCCCTTGAATTTTGGCCTTCTTTACTTCACCTTCCCTCTGAAATTAGGTTTAGATATCCTTTGGTTACGTCAGTCACCTATAGATATTCAATATGCTCAAGTGTAATTAAAATGAGAGATTCTTTCCTCTTATTTATACTTTCATGTAGCTTCCTTAATGGGCTACCTTTTAACCATCTTAACCCGCTTTCCTTATTTTAGAGTTAACCCACTTCTAACCACTTGTCGACTTAGTAATTTCTCCATTAAATTTATTATTTAAATAATTTATTTTGTATTCACTTTGACTTATAGTACACTCATCACTTCACTTTAGTATTTACCTTCTAAAATCTCTTAAACCACTTTGACTACTTTGACCTTTTGGGGCTTCTAGATGACTCATGAGGGTTCTCCAACTTCGCATGGTCATAAATCTCTAAACATGAGGAGTTATGTGACGTTCCACATACCAATGGAAATAGAATGACATGTACTATCCATCTAGAATATTCTTACCTGCAAATATATCAAAACTCATACCATTATCCATCAACAAACTTGGGTCCAATACCCAAACCTTTCTCGAGCTTCACATGGCCATAACTCTTTAACTATGAGGAGTTATGTGACATTCCACATACCACCAAAAATGGCATGACATGTACTATCCATATGTAATAGTCTTACCTACAAATATATCAAAACTCATACCATCATCCATCAAACAAACTTGGGTCCATTACCCAAACCATTGTGCTACCGGAATTCTCTACCAGACTTTCTTCAAGGGTTGACATCAATGACAACCAACCCAATTAATCAACAATATCCCCCTTTGGCATTGATGGAAACACTCTGATGCAGTATTGAATTCATATCACTCATGCTCCCCATGTAACCATCACTCCCCTTGGAACCATGACTCTAAGCTCTTTCTCCAAGCATTTACTTTTGCATCCGATAAATCTCTCCCCTTTTGTCATGAACGGAAAAGGTATATTTCCATCCGGGGTTGCTCCCCCTAACTAAATTGTCCTTGGGAATACTCCCTCTAACTGAACTCTTCCTTAAACTAATCTTCCAACCTAAACTTTCCTCTATGTGGTGCTTCCTCATGTAAATCTAAGGCATATAAGATAAACATTCAAAAGAATTCATTTTAGAGTAGAAATTACTCTGAGTCTCTGGCAAAAATACTCAAAGGCTTCCCTTGGAAGCGGTTTTGTAAATATGTCTGCCACTTGTTCTTTTGTTCCCACATATTCAACTATGATGTTCTTCTTTGCAACATGTTCCCGTAGAAAGTGATACTTTATTTGAATGTGCTTCATCTTGGAGTGCATCATCGGGTTCTTTGATATATCAATGGTTCTTGTATTATCATAATAGATTGGAATGGGCTCATCATACTCAACCTAAAGTTTGTTTCATCCATAGAACATGAGTACAACATCTTGATACTAAAATATACTCTGCTTTGGTTGTAGATAAAGATATTGATGATTGTTTCTTACTTAGCCAAGATACTACACACTCACCCAAGTAGAACGTTTCTCCACTGGTGCTCCATCGATCATCAATGAAACCTGCCCAATCTGCATTTGTGTAGGCAATAAGTGATAGATCCTTTCCTTTTGGATACCATAATCCAAACTCTTATGTTCCTTTGATATATTTGAAAATCCTCTTTACTGCCAATACATGCGATTCCTTTGGTGTTGCTTTAAATCGTGCCACCTGTCCAACTTCATGCATTACATCGGGTCTGGATGTTGTCACATATAGTAAGCTACCAATCATTGACCTGTATTGCCTCTGGTCTGTAGAATTTGAATCATCATCTTTTCTCAACTTGCAACTGGTTTGCATAGGAGTGGTAAATAGTTTTCAATCTTCCATTCCGAACCTCTTTAGCATTTCTATGATATACTTAGTTTGAGAAATAAAACTTCCTTGGTTGCTTTGACATATATGAAGACCCAAAAAGAAGGATAGTTCTCCAAGTAATGAAATTTCAAATTCATTCTCCATATCCTTTGCAAATTTCTATCTTAACCTATCATTAGTACTTCCAAAACAATATCATCAACATAAATTTCAATTAATAAAATACTAGCTTGAGTTACCTTGATGTAGAGTTTGTTGTTTGTGTTTCCTTTCCATAGTTCGTAGGGAGTTTTGTCATTGTTGTTTCTGAGCATTACTCTGTTTTGAATGTGAACTGTTGTATGCACTGCATGTGTCCAAAAAATATCTTTCAATTTGGAATCCATTAGAATTGTTCAATCCATTTCATGTGTAATTATCATCCATTATGATAATGTTCCTTTGTCTCTGAACCACTCTCTGAACTAATTTATGAATCCATGCTATCATCCACTGTCATATATCTGTCCAAACATGTTAATTGTTCTTATGAATACATCTTTGTCCATATTTTCCAAGACTCTACTTGCACAATTGTCCATAATGTTGACCCATTTATCACTATACTATCATGAAGTCTTGATTAATCTATCAAACTATACTTCTACTAACTGACTTCTCTGAATTTGTCTTCTCAAACTCTGCAAGCTACTCAAAGGATGGTTCTTTGGTTTGTCACAGCTATTGCATAGACTCCCCCTGTCTAATATTCATATTACCTGGGATTTTCTAAGCCGTATGGTTCAGAACAATTCCTGCTCTGATGTGTATTCATCATCTTCATTGGTAGATTCATTATCTCTCTGAGCTCTGACTTATTTCTTTTTGTCTGTGGATTCATCTTTCACTACAATGCCTAAAATTACAATATCTTGAACTTGTTCCTTATTTACATTTCCTTCCTTTCTTTCATTTATTTTCCAAACCTTTATGCATATGACATCTTTCTTTTTCTCTGTATAATTTTCTTCATCTCGTTTTATTGCCAATCTTGCGATCTCTAGTACCTAGTCTTTGTTCGCCTATTCTTCTTGTTTTCTTATCCATACTTATATCTGATATCAATGTTCTCTTTCATGGAAGTATCGATCATGATTCTACAATCATTGGCTATATGTCCATAGTTATCACATTTGCAACACTCAATGTTACGTGTGGCCACATAGGCACTTCTTTCTTGAACGTTTCTTTTATAATCGCTGCAATCTGCAACATTATGTCCAAAATTAGTACAATGAAAACAATGACCATAGAAGAATTGTGCATACCTAGGAGTGAATTATCTTCTTTGTGGTGTAGTCCTTATGAATTTTTTCCTTGAATGACCATGATCATGATTGAAGCTTCTTTGTGGCTTGAACATAGATGGTCTTCTTGAAGATGTATCTTCAATAGTTTTCTTAGATTCTGGTGGACCATGATTCCTTCCTTTGAGTACTTCTGCATAACTCTTTATATTTTCTCCATTCTTCTTTTCTAGCAACCTAGAGTGCTTCTCTCATTCTCTGTAACTAATGTGGACCTTTTTGTCTCTTCAACGTTCTTTTTGAGCTTGACGATTTTACTTCTAACTGTGACAACTTCTTCTTCAAGCTTCTCAACATCTTATTCTTTCTTTAATATCTGAGACTTCATTACTTATTATGTTCTCTTCGCTTCTTCAAGCTGAATTTTTAATGTGATTATTTCTTCTTCGAGTACTTTCTCTTCTTGACCAAACTTTGGCTCAAGTTGGTTTAGATCGTTAGCTCTTTCCTTAAGATGATATGTCAATATATTCTCTCTCATTTCTACTTCTTCCTTTTGTGTTGCTATGTTGGCTTCCAAATACTTCTTTTGATATTCAAGATTTTCTTCGATCTTTCTAGCTTCTTCTAGCTGAGTTATTAAGTTCTCAATGACCTGCTAGGCTTCTTCAAAAATGTGAACACTTTCCTTTTGTTTCATCAGTTCTTTCTTGAGTGAATTATTTTCTTCTCTTAGTTCATCTAAAGCACTAGTCAATTTTGCTTCATAATTGTATTCCTTTTCAATTAGTTTTTATGTCTCATTTCCCTCATGGCATTATATTTCAAGATGCCCACGTTTTTCACAATTAAAGAAAAACAATATACCTCTCATGATTATGTATTCTTCATCTTTTGAATATGTTTGACATGGTGAACATAATTCTTCTTGATCTGTATCTTCATATTCTTTGGCATTTTCTAAATCTGTGATGGGTGAAGAATATATGTCATGTAACTTATCCCAAAGTTCTTTAGCTGATGAAAATTTTCCAACCTTTTCTCTTACCAGATTAGGTAATCCTTCCCAGATGAAATCCATTGCTATTTTGATATTCTTCTTCAGTTCCTTCTTGGTTGAAGTCTTTTCCCTTTTTGAACTATCATATCTTATAACAATTGATAGCCAAATATAATGCCCATGTGCTTGTAAAAATACTTTTGTCCTTATGCTCCAAATCTCATACTTTAAACCATTATGACCATTAAACATTGGTACTCTATTCTCATAATAATCCATGATCTCCTTCTAGTGGTTAGACTGTTTCATGAAGGAACCTACTCTGATACCAATTGTTGGATTACTGAGAGGGGGGGTGAATCAGTAATCGAGCAATTTAATCCTTATTCACCATAAAATGCAAGTGTTACATCAATGTATCATTATCATCCAATAGTTTCACAGTAAATAAATAATGAACAAATGAAAAATCATACACATACACAGTACACCAGTGTTTTACGTGGAAACCCAAAGAGGGAGAAAACCACAGAATGATTTTTCTTATATGTATTTAAGAATTACATTCATTGGAAGCACCAACTTCCTTTGTTTTCCAACTACAACTGGAAGGAGGCTCCAACCCCCTAGTTTCTCAGGCTACAACCTAAGGGAAGCTCCAACTCCAAAATTCTCTGGCTACAACTAGAAGGAGGCTAAAACCCCCTATGTTTTCTGACTACAACCGGAAAGTGGCTACAACCACCTGTCCTTGCCCCATCCAACCTCCCTAACGTAGAAGTAGAATGATGAACCACTATCAAACTATCACTATGAGATATACCACTGTAACAACCTATACCAAACAACTTGTAATATACCTGTACATAAACAAGTGCATAAACCATGCATCAACCTATACCAAACAACCTGTAATCAGCTTGTACCATAAAAAAGTGCATCGACCATGCACCAACCTATACCATCAATGAGTGCATCAACCNCCCTGACGTAGAAGTAGAATGATGAACCACTATCAAACTATCACTATGAGATATACCACTATAACAACCTATACCAAACAACTTGTAATATACCTGTACATAAACAAGTGCATAAACCATGCATCAACCTATACCAAACAACCTGTAATCAGCTTGTACCATAAAAAAGTGCATCGACCATGCACCAACCTATACCATCAATGAGTGCATCAACCATGCACTAAATATGTACCAATCATGCATCAAATACACATAAACTATGACTCATCAAGATGTACCAACATCATCAACTATACACCTCATGTATGTGCCAACTCATCAACTACTTGTCTCAAAAATGTACCCAACATGTACCTCAACCAAAATCCCTCATCAATTTCATCATCCAAATATGATTTGTAATTTTGTAATAGACCTGTTGTATTTGATCACATACCTACAAATCTTTCTTAACTTAAAAAAAAGAGACTATCATTTTCATCAAACTTTACTTCAGTCTCACATGACTAATTTTGGATTAGTCAAAAACCCTAACTTGCAATAATCATAACCATGTACCTATAATGAATAAAGATCATAAAATTCTACACAATGTTCTTTAGTTTCTTTTATGCAATTCCTCCAGATTTCACTACTTGGAACCTCTCAGAAAAGGAGTTATAGCAAAAATGGCATACCTTGTTGAATTCTAGCTTATTCTACATAGAGAACTTATAGAGCATGCCCCGCACGGAATATTTGTTGTATGGAACTAAAAATTTTACACAAAATACTACTTACTATACTCTAACCAGTACATTTGTTCTTACTGAATTTGGATCTGTTATGAAGAAGTTATGACGTTTTTATCCGAAACACATGTTTTAGACTAGTTTCGGGACTAGCCACAAACCCTATTTTCCACGGCGTGTAACTACAAAAATAAAATGACCCACAAGATGAAATTTGTATCACAGTTGCGTGTATATGTTTCCTCAATCGAATCCCAATTTCACAGTCTGAATCATTCTAGAAAAAAACGTTATTGTGAAAATGGTGAGATGACCTATAAATAATATACCTTAGAAAGCATCATCAAAAGAATTTATCCTCCCTTGAATTTCGGCCTTATTTATTTCATCTTCCCTCTGAAATTTGGCTTATATATCCTTTGGTTACCTCATTCACTTATAGATATTCAATATTCTCAAGTGTAATTAAAATGAGAGAGCCTTGCCTCTTATTTATACTTTCATGTAGTTTCCTCAAGGGGTTACCTTTTGACCATCTTAACCCACTTTCCTTATTTTAGGGTTAACCCACTTCTAACCACTTATCAACTTAGTAATTTCTCCATTAACTTTATTATTTAAATAATTTATTTTGTATTTGTTATAACCCTATGTTTCATAGGATCAACTGGTGACTAGAAATTTTCCCTCTAGTTGTATTTTTGTTGTAAATAATATTTTAGTCTGTAAATGATTTACAAAAAGAAATAACAGAAAAAAAAAAAATTAAAAGAAAAAAAAATTTTAAATAAGAAGAAATAAAAGAAAAGAAAAATAAAAAATAAAAGAGGGTATGAAAAGAAAAATGATAAAACCCCATGCAATAAGAATGGTTTGATTCATAATATTTAATCATGGTCAAGTCCTTTGAATTTATGCATATAAGTTAGTGAATAAAGTGGGCTAAACAATCTAATCTTAGCCAAGTTAGATAGATTAGTGAATAAGTTTGATCAAACAGTTTAAATTTGGTCAAATGTCCTAGGTTAGAGTAATTATTTAGCTCAAAAGTCTAATCTGGATTAATTTTACTAGGTGATTAGAGTAGGATATAGGTTAGTATGCTTTCATTTCAATAAATGGATGTAAAGTTGGTTAAATTCTTTGATTTGAGTTTAAAATGTTGTATTTTGACCCCTTCATGACAAAAATGAAGGAAGGGGAGCATAGAAAAACCCATAAAAAAGAATTATACTAAGTTTTGTGGTGACATATTATGTTTGGCGCTTTGTGCTAAAAGGCGCGCTAATCTCAGCAGTCCATCAGCGTGTGCTCAAATATACAGCTGACAGAAGATATCAAACCCCCCCAACCATTATACCTTTAAAGGTGGGGGGCGGGGGTCCGAGTTGGTGGTATTCCCGAGCGGGTCCCTCATAAAGTGGCGCAATCTTGTTAACTCGGACCCCCCTTGACCTTTACCACTTGCCTCCTACCCCCCCCCGGAGTAAACCACCAAACCACCTACTCATACCACCTCCACACTCCGACATCACACTCCACTACCTCCATCCATACGTCATGCTCCACTACTCTTCTGACACATCACCCTCCACTCACCTGTCGCAAGTCACACCCCGTCCACCCTTTATCCACTCACTACCCTCCAAGTCACCTCCATATACCCGTTACCCACTTATTACCCTCCACCTTACTCCCGATATGCATGTTGGCCAATCAATGTGGTCATCCATGACCGTTAACTAGTTGGCTCACCATCCGCTCCCTAACGAACACTCGTTCATCCACTTAATCCTGTTTTTCCACAATTGTTGCACTATTCACGATCCAGATGCATCTGAAGCCACCATTCCCCATTCTCTTCAATCAACTACCACCATGAACGCCTAGTAAACATAGTTAACATCCTTTTTTCAGTTTTGTAGGTATTAGTCATATCAATGGCGCCCAAATCCAAATCTTCAAAGATCGAAGAGAATCCTTTCTTCCCTCGTCCTGTCGACCTGGATCAAATACCATCGGACAATAAAGACTACTTAATTGCAGAGTCAAAGTGTGAATCCGACTTCTTTGAATTGCACTTCTAGCTCAGAGACATTTTTCTAGACCAGAGCGATGAGATTGGACTTTGGGAGTCCAATATCCCACTGTAACTTTTCCCTCAGACATACCATTTCCCTGAGTTCACTCTAAAATGCCAGGCACACTATCTCCCTATCCAAAGAGCAATTGTTTTGTCATATGGCGAAACTCTTTTCACCATTACCCCATAAATGATAGACCAGATAATGTAGATACCCAGAGCTGACTCCCTTTCCCCATTTTCCATCGAAATTCTGACTGAGATTTACCAGAAGTTGTCTTTCCCATAGAGAGCTCAGATCTTTGAACTCTTCCTCCCTGAAGATGCCCAGTTACCCAAAAAGAATCCCCCTTACCATTCCTCCATTTTCTCAATAAAAGGTAACCAGATCATTTCTTCTCTATGCAGCCTACTAGGACATTATTCATATGAATGGGTAGACGAGCCCATTCTAGGTTTTCTATCCATTTTCCCCACCGAGGAAAAGGCCACTATGCAGTTCAACTACAACCAGTTTCTGGCTGACAACGAACATCTCTTAAAATTCTCCATGGAGGGTATGTTCAGGTATTCTTCAGTTTTGGTATACCTGTTCATATTTTTCCAAGAAGATAAGTTCTCTTTCTCCATGCAGAAGCTAGACCCAGATGGTAACCCACAACCTGTGACATCCTGGACATCATTAATGAGAAAGAACTCATCTGAGTTCAAATTCAAGTAGTTCATTGATCTGTTTTACCATCCAGTGGTATTCATGCTCAGTGTAAGAACATATCTGAGGATAAATGAGGAAATTCAAAGGATACTACATCTGTCAGACCTAGCTAAAACATGTGACTAGTACCTATACTAGGATCACATAAAAATCAGGGTCTACGACTACGAACTACCACCTTACAAGATACCCAAGTATTTTTCTGTCGGGATATTCTCTCTGGAATATATCAGACAGATGATCAATTCAAATGACATTCATTTTGTGGCTTTCAAGAAGAAACAGCAACTCAGGATCAAAGTTCAGATAGGTTCCTTCATTTGAAACTATAGAGCTACGGGAGAAGAAGAAAACAAGTTGTTACAAGAGATGAAGTTCAAGAAAAATTTCCCATGGCACTATGATCCCTGTGGTATCATTGCAAAAACCAGATTAAAGAAAAAAATTTACCCCTATACTCTTGTGCCTAAACCACAAATAGAAAGATAAATGAACCAGACAAAATAGGAGGAAAACACTCCAACTGACATTGAACAATATCCTTCTCCTGCAATCATTTCACAAATGGTTACTCCATAGGTACCAGCAAAGAAGAGGCCCAGGAAATGAGTATCTCCCTCATTCACTGAAGTCTCAGCAAAGGACTTCCAAGTTTACAGGAAAATACCCAAGACTAGTCATACACCTGACAGGTCTGGAGGAGAAGAAACTCAGTCCACCATAGTAATGGAGGGAGAACACTCACCACTTTTCTCAGGCAGTCAGCAAATGATGTCCACTTCTTCATCCAGGAAACAAACAGACATCACACTATCAAACAAATCCTCASAAGATCCTGCAAGACTCAACATCTTTGAGAAGTATAACCTGATCAAAAAGAAGAATGAATTGTTGACCAATAATACCTATGCACAATTCTAGAAACAGACTTCTACATCATAGCATAGGTTTCTCTCTACCTTTGATACAGATAAAGGAAGTATGCACATGGAAATMTTGCAAGCACAGGTGCCTCGCCCTAAGGCGATTTCTGATTATAAAAGGTCAACATTTGAGTTTGATATCAAAGAAGTGCATCCAGCTGACCAAATGGATATGCACAGATAGACTAGGGAGATGATTTTCTCCACTCTGGAAAACACCTCCATGATTGCTACAAATTTTCAAGTTTCCTTAAACAACGTCCAAACTCAACTGATGCTGGAGAATGTGTCTTCTTTAGAAAAATATAACAAGATAAAATCTTTGGAGGAACTGGTACTCAAAATTGGATATGATCCTTCCAATGTCAAAGCAGTAGAAGAATTACTAAAGAAGAAGAATGTTGATATAGCATCCTTAATGAAACAGTTGAAAATCCATGCTATGGAAGACCCACAGGTGAAGGAAATGGTCGAGACTGAAGRCCATGAGAAGGAAATGTTAAAACTAATCATGGACCAGAACATACAAATCAAGGAAATGGAGGCTGCGCTAGAGAAGTTGGTCAAAGAAAAAGAGAAAAGTGTGCCAATGGTTGTCATCCCACTACAAGAATTTCCTCTCACGGGRGTTAGTACAACAACAGTAGGAAAAACAACAAAACTCCCATAAGCTATCCCAGTGACAGTTCTAGATGCATCAGAAAAGTTGGAAAATTCAATGGAAGACATGTCTCTGCAAGGAAAAGAAATCAAAAGTCTGCAAGAGGAGATCAATAACCTCCAGAAATTGAATTCCACATTTCAATCTAGCTACAATACAGAAATGCACAAGTCACAGAGGCCCAAGCAAGAACTTCAGAAGCTGCAAAAGGAGACAGCCATGGAAAAAACACTTTCAGAGGCCAAGGAAAATATTTGGTTGGACATCTGCCAATCAATGACAGATATTTGGCCCCTGATACAGATTGTGTTTGAGCAGCACGAGCTAGTGAAAAGAGCCAAGCAAGCCATCGACAAGATAAAGGGATAATTGTGAGAAATTCCTATCGAGGCCACAGAGATCATCAGGTTCTTGAATTCAAAGACTAAAGAAGAATTGGAAGCACTGGAAATTGAGGACAGAACAGAGACAATCCTTAAGGTTAATAAGATTTTGACCAAGAAAGGATTGATGCTGCAATTAGAAGATAAAGATCAGAACATGGATATTGGCATGGAGAGATTCTTTAGCAAGGTCGACTCACTACACAGGAAAGGGCTTCTATATTTATTAATGATCAATGACAAGCTGATTACTCTCTCAAAATACAAGCAGAAGATCCTAGCAGTGGAAAATGATGGTTCTAAGTTTGATGGGATACAAGGAAGCATTACTGGAAAAGAATATTTGGAGAATCTGCAGTTGAACCTGAGCATCCAACATGAGATAAANAACAGAGACAATCCTTAAGGTTAATAAGATTTTGACCAAGAAAGGATTGATGCTGCAATTAGAAGATAAAGATCAGAACATGGATATTGGCATGGAGAGATTCTTTAGCAAGGTCGACTCACTACACAGGAAAGGGCTTCTAGATTTATTAATGATCAATGACAAGCTGATTACTCTCTCAAAATACAAGCAGAAGATCCTAGCAGTGGAAAATGATGGTTCTAAGTTTGATGGGATACAAGGAAGCATTACTGGAAAAGAATATTTGGAGAATCTGCAGTTGAACCTGAGCATCCAACATGAGATAAAGTACATCTTCATCACCAAGCCAACCTTTTCTAAGTACATAGAGATGGATTAAACTTACAGAAGATTAATCAAGGTCTCCATCCCCAGTCAAAAGAGATGGGAAGACCTTTGTGCCTTGATCGAGTAAAGATGATGTGTACATCCGAACCGGCATGAATAAAATTCATAGTCAAGTCAAAGATGAATCACCAACCACCTTCCTCAGAATCAACACCAAGGATTTGAGAGGATCATTTAGAATTCCTACTTTTTTGTAATATGTAATATAGTTAGTTAGATTTTCTATCCACCATATCTTGATCATTAATGACAGGATCAGTTGTATTTTTTCTATAAATACTTCAGACTTCGAAGTATTGAGGGTTGATCTTTGCACCCAAGCGAGTTGTATCTGTAATCTTTTTTAGGAGATCTACCAGTAATAAAAAGGTGATTTCATAGGATTCCTACGTGTTGATGTTGGTGATTTTCTTCTTCTCTGTTAATGTTTATCATTTTCTGTTATCATTTTGTTTTCTAATCTAATCGTTTAAAAGGAGTTTAAGTACAGAATTTATCTCGGATACTCTATTTCTAGATTTTAACGATTTGAATGTTATTCTTATGATATTGTAATAAATAAATTCTTAAATGCTTCTTTATTTCTATTGACTATCTCACTTTTTCTGTCTCTCCATCACTTAAATTCTAAAAGATCCAACATTTTCATTATATTTCCCTGTGGAGAAACCTATTAAAATATGTATCTGATATCAATCCTTAACACAAACCCCATAGACCAATGGATGTTTAAAGAAATTTTTCATCCATATTTATAAACAAAACAAACAAACCCAGATTCATTTAACTAGCCTAATATCTTAAAACCCAAACAGATATAAATCATACAGATAGATCCCTCTCTGAAACTGGCAGGGCTAGATCCCAGTTTCGAAGTGGTTTTGGTAAGTTACCTCTGTTAAATTTCTTCTACCCCCTGACAACCTCTGGGAAGTTACAGAATGATAACATAGTGGCGACCATACTGGGGAACTGAAGAAACATTCCATCCTACGGTTTATTTTCCCTAGATAAAGAAATCTTTATTTCTGAACAAATCATAAAATCTAATTTACAAAGAGATAAATGTTTAGAGTTTGTTGGCGTTTGTATATATTAGTTTATATTTATTAAAATTTAAAGTTCTAGCTCTGAAAATAATCCACACTAGATCTCACCTTGATCCAAAACCTGCAACAACAGTAAACGATCCAGAAAATTTACTCAGAAAAAAGAAACATTGTAGAAGGTTATAGGAGTCACAATTCTCTTCATAGGGCCACTTATCTCCCAGAGAATCTTGTCACTATCCAGGATCTTGATTTTGACCTACCCTTTGAGAAAAGCCTTTTCAGAACCAAATCTGACAGCTTTGTGAGTGAAACAGTCTTAGATCAAACCATCCTCCAACCCAAAACCCCTAAAAGACTTTCTCCTAACACAAATTTTGATCAACGATTTCTTCAAGAGTTTAAAAATTTAGAATATCTGGTATCAAATCTCGATCAAGCTTTGTACCAATCCCACTTTCAACAGTCAGTAGAACTTTATGCCCTGACTATTTTTGCAGCTTTCATCAAACAGCAAATAGTTCACTCTACATCTCCCAGTCCTACCTCTTCTACCTCTTCTATCACTTCTCCTCCGATCAGACGAGTTGTTATCCAACCTCCTCCACCAGTCATGGCAGCAAGATATGCTCCCTTGGTTTTAGCTTCTCCCCTACACGCTATGCCCCAAAACTATCATACCAGACTTCCTCAGTTTGATGGTACTGGACCTCTAAGTGCACAACAACATGTTGATAAGATGAATGATTATTTTGATTTGGAGGAAGTCAATGAGGCAGATGACCAAATGAGACTTTTTGTGCAGAGTTTAACCATATAGGTCAAAAAATGGTTGAAATAAGTATGGGCTATGAGCATTGCAGATATTGCTACTTTCCACAAAAATTTTCTCGACAGATGGGAGGTCAAGAAAAACCCTCTCCAAATTTTATCAGAATATGAAAATATCAAAAGGAATCAAGGAGAAACAGTACATGATTACTGCATTCATTTCAACAATATTTATAACGCAATTCATGTTGATATCAAGCCTCCTCAAGGCATTTCCTTAATCAAGTTCCCTAGTGGATTTTATATTGATATGTCATACCAACTGAGGGAAAGGAATTCTGCCACCTTAGAAGATATGCAAAAAAGTGCAGTGAGTGTGGAAGCAAATTTATTAGCCATAAGAGCTAGGCAAAGAACAAAAAGAAGAGTTACAATCAAGGAAGATCCTTCCACTTCTTATTTAGATGCTAAACTAGATTCCATAGTCAGAACCATGGAGAGAATGATGGAGAGGCTAATCATCACCGATAGGAATCCACCCAAGGAAAATCAGCCTGCTCCTCAGATTAGAAATCGAAATTTCAGAAGGAACCCTCCCCATATCAGACAGAGAGAGCCCAAAGACCAAAGGGAACAAAGGGGTCTTGATCAGTGGATTAGACCACCTCTGCAAGAAAACTATGATGATGAAGGGGAGGAGATAATTGAGGAGTTGGACAACATTCATATAAACCTTATGGGGGTTAATGACAATGAGTCCATTTTTCTCACTCGGGAACAACAGGAATTGTTTCTACTTTCACCGATAGAGGTAAATGAGGAAGAGGAAGAATCTGAACAACAAGCCTTTGAAAATTCCATAATGGATGTCCAAAGAAAATACAATTTAAGAAGCAAGAAGTCTAACGACAACCAAAATAAGAAAGTTGTTGAAGTAAAGAAACCCTCAGATACTACTCCTAAGAAAGGACCTGAAAAGAAGAATGCAGAGACTCCTGCAAAGAAGACTCATGAATCTTCACAAGGAATAGCTCAGACCAAGGTTTTATCCACAAGTCAGCCTAACACTACTGCTCAGAAAATTGTGGCTAATAAACCTAATTTGCAAAGCCAAAGCAAAACTTCTACTATTTTCAGCTTAGAAGGTGAATTATTCAAATTGAAGATTCATATTCCCCTGTCAGAACTAATGAGAAAAAATGCTTACAGATCATAGGTTATCAAAGAATTAAGCATTGAACTAGAAATAGGCACAAAAGCATTAAATATTGAGCCAGTAGTACGTACAGATACTGTAAATGTTGCAAATGATCAGCTTGAGCTACTTTTTGGTCCTGAGGTTGATGGACAAACTGACAATGGTTTTGTTCCCCCTTTTTATATCAGTCTAAATATCCATGATAAGACATTACATAATGCTATGCTGGACTCTAGGGCTTCTCACAATCTTATGCCCAAGGCTGTGATGGAGAAGTTGGGGCTTGATATCACCAGGCCCTACAAGGACTTATACTCCTTTGACTCTAGCAAAGTCAAATGAATAGGTCTGATTAAAGATCTGTGTATTACACTAGCCCAGATCCCAGCTAAGAGGATGGTCATGGATATCGTGGTCACAAACATCCCTCTGAAATATGGTATATTATTATCTAGGTCATGGGGTGCTAAGTTAAAGGTCACTTTGTAGTTAGATATGTCTTATGCCACCATACTTGTATTTGGACAACAGAGAATATTGTATAGAGAGACTCTGAGGAAGTATATGGTCAACAGTCAAGAAAAAAAACAAAACTACCCACTATACTTTGTCCATTCTGATATGGATTCATCCATATTGTACAATGATGGTGACTTGGATAATCAAATTGCACAGTTAGAAGATGATGCATCTGGCCTGAAGGAGAATCAAGTGATCACTGAGGAAAGTAAAATTGTGACAGTAGAAAGTGATGAACCAACAGAAGATTTATGGAGTATGGATTTTGATGGAGCAGTTAGCAAAGAAGGAGTTGGAGCTAGAGTGTGGTTGCATAATCATAAAGCAAGGTATTCATAAAGACACTCTTACAAACTGAATTTCTAGTGCACCAATAACATAGTTGAGTATGAAGCCTTGATGCTCGGCCTGAAGTTATTGAAGAAGCTTGGTGCCAAAAAGATTATGGTAAGAGAGGATTCTGAACTTGTCATTAAACAAATCAAAGGTGAGTATTCAATTAAACATCCTAGACTCAGAGCTTATAGAAATGTTGTTTTATATTTTTTACAATGTTTCATTGAAATTGACTTGCAGGTAATGCCCAGAGGCCAGAACATACTTGCGGATGGATTGGCTACTTCAACAGCCACATGAAAAATACCTTTCCATCCAAATCGCCAATACATAGTAGAGGTCAAGTGCAGACCATCTGTCCCAGACAACATCAGGTACTAGCAAGTATTTGGCAACGATGAGCAAATTGAAGATTTCCTACAGTCTAAAAATGATTTTGAGTGTACAAATATAGATGTAGAGAGTGATGATGATAGTGTAAATAGATCAGAATTTGAAAATGATAGTGTAAATAAAGTAGATTCAGATCAAATAAATGAAAAAGATGAAGACTCTGATATTTTTCAATTGAAGAATAATGTTTTACCCAGAGGCTTGGTTCCTTTAGAAGAACTATTTGATTTCAACGATGTAGCAAAAAAGCCAAAGATTGAACCTAGTGGAAAGGAGGTTGATGAATGTAATATAGGAACAGAGGAAAAACCCAAAATGATAAAATAATCTAAATATTTACCCCTCAAGAAAAAACACAAATATATTGAACTGTTTAATGAATTTGTAGATGTCTTTGCTTGGAGCTATTAGGATTTAAAGTCTTATGACACAAGTATCATACAACACAAAATTCTAATAAAAGAATAACATATGCCTTTCAGGAAGAAACTTAGGGGAATCAATCCAAATTAAATTCCCCTGATAGAAAAAAAGATTAAAAAGATGTATGATGCCAAAATTATAGTCCCCTTAATATTTTCAAAATGGGTTTCCAATCTGGTTCCTACCAGAAAGAAGACTGGTGAAATCAGGCTTTGCATTGATTTTAGAAACATCAACAAGGTTTCCCTCAAAGACAACTATCCCCTGCCTAAAATGGATCACATCTTACAAAATGTAGGTGGGGCCAGTAGGATCTCTCTACTAGATGGCTTTTCGGGCTATAACCAAGTCCTTGTCCACCCAAACGACCAGAAAAAAATAGCTTTCACCACACCCTGGGGAACTTTCATGTATGCGGGTGCCACCTTCCAAAGAGCCATAGACATTGCCTTTATGGATGAGCTCGGTAGGTTTATAGTCATATATTTGGATGATGTTACTGTCTACTCCAAATCAGATGAGGAACATTTAAAACACCTCAGACAAGTGTTTGAGAAGTGCAGAAAGTTCATGATTTCATTGAATCCCAAGAAAAATCTTTTTGTTTTAGAAGAAGGAAAGTTTTGGGGGCATATAATCTCTAAAGATGGAATTAAGATAGACCCCATAAGAGTAGAGGCCATCTAGAAATTAGACCACCCTAGGAACATTAAAGAATTGCAATCATTCATTGGTAAAATAAATTTTCTGAGAAGATTCATACCCAATCTGGCAGAACTCCTCAGGAACATTACAAATATGATGAAAAAAGATACCAAAATAAAATGGAACATTGAATCTAAATATTCATTTGAGCAAGTAAAACATGCACTTACACAAGCCCTTGTATTGTCAATCCAGATTACACTAAGGATTTCTATGTGTTCTCTTTTGCATCTGAACACACCATTGTAGCAGTTTTATTGCAGAAAAAAAGTGAAGGGCATGAACATCCCATAGCCTTTTTTAGCAATTCATTGAGATATGTTGCACTAAACTACAATATAATGGAGAAACGGGCTTTTTCCCTAGTAAAAGTGATTAAATATTTTAGAGTTTATATTCTCCATTCTCATACTATTGCTTATGTTCCAAATGCAGTGATGAAGGATATCCTGACTCGGGATAACCTAGATGGTAGGAGAGGGAAATGGATTGATGTGATTCTGGAATATGATATAGAAATCAAACTAACTAAACTGATCAAGGGTCGGGGTTTGGCCAAATTGATGGTTGAATCCAATTTTCATGCTTTAGATATAAACTTCTTAGTTGCAACTGATGAATAGGGAGAGCAGGTGACTCCACATGTAAATGAGGTATTCTTAAATTCTCCATGGTATGCAGACCTCATATTTGTCCTGCATAATTTACAAGCTCCCCCTGGTCTAACTAAGACTAAAGCTAGATTATTAAAACTAAAAATATTGAAATATTGTATTATGGATGGAAACCTTTATTGGAAAGATGTTGGAGTCATTTTACTTAATTGTCTATTAAAGGATGAAGTTGACAAGGCATTGCAGGATTTCCATGAAGGAGACTGTGGTGGGCATCTAAGTTGGAATACTACTACTAACAAGATCCTTAGAGCTGGTTTTTACTGGCCCACCTTGTTTGCAGACGTTCATAAAAAGGTAACCTCCTACCACAAGTGCCAAGTCTTTGAAGGCAAAATGAAACTTTTGCCTCTACCCCTGAAACCTATTTCAGTTGAAGCTCCATTCTAGCAATGGGGTTTGGAATTTATTGGTGATATTCATCCACCCTCTTCAGGCCAGCATAAGTGGATCCTCACAGCTATAGACTACTTCACAAAGTGGATTGAAGTTGTACCCTGCAAGCAAGCCACTGAATCTGTCATTATTAAATTCTTGGAAACTAATATTCTATCTCATTTTGGATTCCCTAGGAAGATCATAATTGACAATGAGACAACTTTCAGATCCAAAAATCTAATAGAATTTTTTAGCAAGTACCAGATTACTTTGGGACACTCCACAGCCTATTACCCTCAGGGAAATGGGTTAGTTGAGTCTTCAAATAAAAGTTTGGTGAATATCATAAAGAATATGTTTCGGGAAAACAAGAAGTCCTGGCATAACAAGTTGGTTCATGCACTCTGGGATGACAGGTTAACCACAAAAAGATCAATTGGTATGTCCCCATATCAGTTGGTATATGGCACTGATGCAGTTTTCCCCACTTCTTTGGGAGTTCCTGTTACGAAATTGTTGCAAGAGGTACAGGCAGAGCCTAATGATACCCAAATAAGAATAAATCATATGATCCAACTACAACAGTCTAGAGAAGAAGTGTATAACTAGGCCCAGGTAATCCAAGAGAGCATCAAGAAGATTTATGACAGGAGAACCAAGGAAGATGATTTTGAATTAGGTGACCTAGTACTGAAATGGGATTCCAGAAATGAAGACAAGGGAAAGCATGGGAAATTTGACAATCTGTGGAAAGGCCCTTACATCATTCAGGATTATAGAGGAAACAATGCATTCTTACTCAAGGACAGTGATGGAGCAGATATACCAGGAGTATCTATCAATGGAAGGATACTCAAGCATTACGTTCCACCAGAATAAATATTTTTAACCATCCGCTTCATTGTACAAAACATTTTTACTTTCATGTTATGTGTGGGTGTTGTTGATTAGATGCTATACTTAATGCTTGAGGTAAGGAAATTCAATTGTTACTTTCTTACTTTCTATTTTCCAAGCTTTTCATTGAATTTATCTAATGACTAGTGAAACCCTAGAGCCCTAAATTGCTAGAACTCTAAGGTTTTGACCTAGTTATCTTTGCCTAAGTTTTATCCCATAAGAATCCTAAGGAGAACAAGGTGTCAAGGCCTAGAATCTCCTACACCCTAGTATCTTGTTTCTTGATGTAAATTCATAGGGGTACTTAAGTTACTACTTCTCATATGCATTCTCCCTCTTAGACTTTTGTGCATTATCAAAATTGAATTGTAGCCTTTGAAGAAGTAGTCCACTTGACTCCATAATCCCTAGGAGGAACTAGTTCTTGTCTCACTCTTGTTGAAGGATTGATTAAACACTTAAACACTCTTCTCATAAGCTTTTAATAACTATTTCTGACCCTAGTTTATCCCCAATCACTAACTTATTTGTTGTTGTTATAAATGATTTCTACAGCCATCTAAATGCAGTAATTTTTATGCATAATTTGATTTGAATGCTAGCTAAACACTTCAGAAATTGATTATGACATTTGATTATCATTCAACTTAGTAAATGCTATCTTTCTACTGTATTTTCAAGCAATTCTGAGGCATATTTCTTGCATTTGTTATAAAATACTTATTGCTATCGTAAACTGTCATTTAGCTGATATTTTATCAGCTAGCATACTTTTCAAAGGTTTATAGTCTTATTGAAGCACTAATATCATTTTGTACTTGAAACTGCCATATCTTCTTCTTCTTTTCTTGTTCTGGGAAGTTACACTTTATCCATTACATTTTCTTCATCAATTAAGGCATAAAGACCTTTTAACTTGAGCAACCAGTGAGAGGTGGTTATCTTTGCATCATTGCTTTAGTTTCATCATGTCTTTACATTACCAGGGACGCCTCCCCTGGGGTAGACCTTGCCTATCCCTAGAAAGTGGGGATTTCCTATTAAGGTGATAGTGTAGGATATCTTGTTTTTTACGCCAATATCCCTTACTTGCCTTGTGCTTTGGAAATGTACAGATTGTGCGATAGCATTTTTGGAGCTGTTGTCCGGGAACACTAAGTCAATCTTCCTTGAACGAAAATTTTGTGGTGAGCCTTTATCCAAATCCTTCATTTCACAAAGCTTACCTAGAGACTCCGCTAAGGGTGATATCCTCATCCCTTTGATAATTTAAAGAATATTATCTAGTGACTCCACTGAGTTTAGGGAGATATACCAATCCTTCCAAGTCTTACAGAAGAAAGACTCCCCGAGACTCTCTTGTGGTAAAATCATTATTCAGAGGCAATATTCACTTAAACAAAATGTCTAATGCTCACACTTAGACCCTTAATCCAAATCAGGCTAATGAAAAAAACAATGGTCATCCAAACTTTTTAAATCGTTAGACATGAAAAACATTCCAGGATACCCTCGAAAAATTCCCCCTAGGTATGAGAAGTGGTTGCCTAAGTTCACAGATAATGATGTAGTCAGCGTCGAGGACCATATGAGTAATTTCTGGGCCTTTTTAGAACTGTATCCCATCAATGATGATGTTGAAGATTTAGAAATTAAATTGTTCTATGTTACCCTCTATGATGGCGCTAGAAGATGGTATAACGGTCTCCCTAAGGATAGTATTACAGCTATGGATAAATTAGAGGAAGAGTTCCTCAAAAGATGGAGTGTCAAGGAAGACCCTAACATGTTGATAACAAGGCTCAACAACATCACAAAGGATGAGAATGAAACTGTTATGTAATTTCATGATAAATTTGAAAGGATAATACAATAGAGCCTAGCAAGCCATCACCCTTCAAACAAATTTCTTCTCTTTCTTTACACCAAAGCCTTTATAGGACAAATGGGTTTCCTTATCAGAGACAAAGCTCCTAGAACAACCTAAGAATCCCATCAGATGGCTATGAAGAATGAAAATAACCTATCATCATCCAAAGTAGAACCTTTATTTTCCCCAAGAGTCAAGATGGATGTTAAACCCAAAGTAGTCCACATTGTTGGGTCTGCTTCAAATATTGGTGCTATCTTGCAAAAGCTACAATTAACTGTAGATGGCATGGTAAAATTCCAAGATTTAATGATGAATAGTATTGTTAATCTAGAAAGATCCCAAGAACAAGATGTTAGACCTCCTTTTAAGGGGAAATTCCAGAGGGGTATTCAAGGTTTCAAGCCTAAGAATGATCAAGAGGTCCTTAATAATTTATCCCCCACAAACGTGGTTGAGGAGAACCTGTGGTTCTTGCAATGAAGAGAGTCACATTGGTAGCATGAATGCCATCTAAATAATGGTGAATATGATCAAGTAAATATTATCAACCATACCATTGAGGGGCCACAATGTTGTCTTGATATCACACTTGAAGAACTTGAAGAGGGCATAAAGGAAGCATCTAGGAGGTCTAGGATGGAGGTAATTAATAACCTTGATCAAGAGTCAAGAGAGAAGTTAAAAAAACAAGAATTCCAAGTGTATACTAGACAAAAATGGATGAACTAACCTCTCTCTACTGGACTTACAGCTTCACAACCAAAACCTCCACCTATGAACATACTCCATAAAAATTTTCCTAAGTCTAACAATATTGAATTAAATTTTGACTTATAAACTGCATTAGCTAAGATGCATGTAACCATCCCATTGAAGGAAGTTATCAAGGCTCTATCCATGAAAGAAAGGTTTGAAAAAAAATTCAATGTGTTGGATGAACCAATAGACCCTCCTATTATGTTACAAGTAGACCATTTTAGGGTTCAATATGATGGACACCCACCTTTATTTATGCCATTAATAGTAAATAACAAATGTATCAACAATTGTATGCTTGACTCGGGAGCAGGTGGCAACATGATGTCTTTGAAATTCATGGATCAATTAGGCCTAAGGGCTACACGTCCTTATAGGAATGTGTGTGGTTTTGAATCCAAAGCCATACCCACTCATGGGGTAGTTGAGAATGTTGAAGTACACCTTGGTAAATGTCCTGAGAGAGTGATCCATATAGATATTGTGGTGGTAGATGTCCCTAATGTATGGGGGATTCTTTTGTCTGGGAATTTTTCTCCAATGTTGGGTGGTACATTAGAGATGGATTTAACTTATATCAACGTGCCTATGAAAAATGGGACAATTTCATTCCTTCCAAATATGCCAATGGACACGGTTCATGTGCAAGAGATTAACGATGATAATAATATCAGTGAAACACATGAACCAGTTAAGGAAAACCTTCCTGTATTTTTCCAGAGGATTTTCCTTTGACCTCGAAGGAGGATTTTGATGAGAGATAATGGCCAAAGAAACAACAGTATCAACAACTCTTTGATAAATATAAGGAAAAAGAAGTTGGATCTATCAAATTACTGAAGAAAGGGGATGATGATATATTGATTAAACCAAGTCAACAAGAAGTCCTTACAGCTGAATCCCACCCTCCTCCCTCAATAAAATACACCAGGGTTATATAGGGAACAACAAAGTCTAAATAGAAAGAATATCAAAAGGTAGATATAGTATGGATGTGGGACACTAAGAAAGGTGAGAATAACAATGTTAAAGGGAATGCACAATTTTGTCTTGGACCTTTCAGAATCAGAATGAATCCAGTCAATGGTGCTTATTATTTGTCTATGTTGGAAGGAAGAAAACATCCATTACCAGTTAGTGGGCACCTCTTCAAGCCCCATCAAGGGGAAGAGACTTGAATTCATAGGTAAGTACAGGTAAGTTAGATATGTAGGCATATTGCATCCATTGTACATACCATATGCATATCATGTTAGCATAGTTGTAGTTGTGTTTTTATATTGTATTGTTTGACTATGTATATATGTATGCTCATGATCGCATGCTAGACTAGAGATGTTATTTATATTATTATATCATATATGAACAAGGGGTGATATCACCACCCTAAGGATTACTAATACCTTTTGTTTAGATTTAGCAGGAACAGGTCATACCAGAGATATTGAGGTTCTCATGCTCTCTACGGTGATAAAATGTCCCTGAGTTGGAGCCAAGAGTTATCCCCTATCCTAGGGATAACTAAGGACATCATGTATCGAGGCCCATAGGTATTAGACATGGAGTATTGATAGGTAGATAAGTTCAGCATGGACCTGGAGGGCCCCTCTTTT
>JASDQU010739069.1:19263-31009 GCA_032191745.1 Picea mariana
CTCTAACCAGTCCAGCTGGAGTCAGAATGAGGCAAATAAGATGTCGTTGGAAAGGTGTCTGAGTCTATTATAGCGTGGAATCACTGAATATCTTATTTATAACTATTTACCCACAAATTTAAATCATGAAGCACTGCAACCAATTTGATGTCCAAAAGTGGTCATAAACTTGCGAAGGCTCGTTCTCACTAACCGGGGGTCGAAACCAAGCACGGGATATACCGTTGGAAAGGTATCACACTTCCCTACACCATGTATAGGTTTTATTTTCCCTTTGATACCATAATATTAACAGAATCAGACCAGGAAGCTACAGCTATTAGTTTTTCCCGTTCGGGTGACTTTGATTTTGCGTGCCTCATATGGGTCATACTGACTCGGAATCAAGCTCATGATAGCTTGTTGAAAAGCATGTCCCGATCCCTACCACTTGGAAGTGTTGTATTCCTTGAATAGAACAGCCTTGACATGAGGAAGAAATGTCATGGGAAGGCCCACAAATCCCTGAATACAACCAACTGATACTCTTTCAAGGGCAGAGGCCACAGTAACTATGACCCCTGCCACTGTCTTTGACTAGAACCATAACATCAAGGGGCGTTTATGGAAAATTAACTGTGTAAAACACCATGTTGAGACTAAGGAAAATTTTTGGGTCAACACCTAAGAGGCCACACACTGAGCTGGTACATGAAGTTTCTTAAAGGAATTACATAGCCTAAACCCCTGAATGATATCAAGAACACATTAAGTGAAGAATTGAAGAAACCCAAATCAGAGTCACAATGCATTACAGAACTGAAAGAAATCAAGCAGAGAGTAGTTGAACCTATTTGGGAGTTTGATCAAAGGTTTAAGACCTTGATAGGTTGTTTGAGTTTTCAGATCTCAGACGAGTAGAACAAGGAATGGTTCATTGCTTCTCTCATACCACACATCAGAGTCCCTCTAATGCAGAAGAATATTGCTTTGCAGGATGACGCACTGGAGATCGCCATGAAACTAGAATCAGCCCCTATGGGAGAATCCATCTCAGGTATGAGTCAAATCTTGAGTCAGCTAACTAGCTTATCTCTATAGGTCGAAGATATGAAGAAATACAAGGGAAAAGATAAAAGAGAAGACATTTGGTGTATCAGATGCAAATCAGAAGGCCATGCCAAGGAGCATTGTCCCCTATTTCATGAGTACTTAGCCTCAGGAGATCTGAGCCCTTTGAAGCAAGTTACCCTACCTTGGTGCGAGGTATGTAGAAATAGACATCGCCCTAGTGAATGCTATTACATGCAAAAATATGTTCAGACACCCACAAATCTGTATTGCATGTTCTGTAAGTCAGTAGGGAATGATGATAGGGATTGTAGGGCCTATGACCTCATGCATGAAATTTCAAGGGATATATACAAAATTCAAGGCAAAGTACAGAAAGAAGGAAACACTATGCAGTATAATTCCTGAGGAAGAGGAAACTTCAACCCTCACTGTGGATTCAGAGGAAGAGGACGAGGAGGATGCATGGGTCGAGGTTGAGGTCAGATCATTTGTTATAACTGTGCACAACCAGGTCACTTGGAAAGGGACTGTCAGAACCCTTGTACCACTTGCAATTACTACAACTCATTTGAACATGTCATAGAAGATTGTCCTGCGTTGTTAGCCAAACTTCAGGAGAGACGAGGAGGAAACCAACAAGTACAACTAATTTCAGAAAAACCTCGCGGAGTGGATCCTAGAGTTGTTGTTATCACTAGAGGAGGCGCTTCTATAGGAGAAGACAGGGTGACTCCAGGGAATATTACAGAGGAATCAAGGGTCTGGAAAGCTGCAGAGAAGATATAGGAGTTTGATCCAAAGAAAGAGAGACAGACATTTGAGGAAGAAAGAAAAGAATTCAAGAGAGATTAGGATTATTCATCAAAGGCACAACCAGAAGTGAGAGAATGTGGAATGCCTCTAGCATTTAATCAGTCTGTTTCACCCAGAGAAGGAAAAGAGGTAAGTAATCTGATGGAATTCTTATGCACTTGCATTAATTTGATAAAGGGTGAAAGCGATGTACAAGAACTACAAAATTTGATCAAACAATATGAGCTAGGAAAGGTAGACCCCTTACTGATTAGAGCAGTACATCAAGTATCTAAAAAAAGAAGGACAAATAAGGAGATACACCTGAATGCTTAGATTGCAAATTATGATATAGACTATGTGGTCCTCGACTTAGGGTCGGAGTTCAATGTCATAACGAAGAAGACTTGGGCACTGGTGGGAAAACCTAAGTTGATCTATTCCCCACTTGAGAATTTTAAGAGCAATAAAGAGGTCCTCCACTTGGAAGTAGGCCCGGAGATGTAGCCAATGATTGGTGAACTCCGTTAACAAGTTCTTGTGGGTAACTTTTTGATGCAAGGATTTTGAGGAGCAACATGTGTTTTTATCCATTTCTCATATTTTGAGAGGCATTTTTCTCATGTTTTTGAGAGGAGTTTGATGAGGCATGTATAAATTTGAGCAAGGAGGTCTTGCACAACAGATCTGAAGCATGTTTTTTAACAACAAAGAGCTAATGTAAAAAGAACTTGAGCATTTGAAGAGCAATAAAGAGGTCCTCCACTTGGAAGTGGGCCTAGAGACGTAGCCAACGATTGGTGAACTCTGTTAACAAGTTCTTGTCTCTATTTCTCTTTCTTGTTTGTTGTTCTCTTCTCTTAATTTGTAGCATGGTTTATGATGGTTGATCTCTTTAATCATTAATAAGCATCAAGTAAAATTCATAATTGATATTCCGCAACAATTAGTAAAGTTTATGTATTTCTCATTCTTATTGATCCGATGCATAAAGTACATTAAACTTAACTTGCAATCTGTCAGTAAAACCTCACATTTTTGGATCAAGTTTATGGTATTAGAACATTTGGTTTTGAAGGTTTGACAGGAATTGCAAGCATTGGATGCTCACTGGAGCAAATCTCAAGCGAGGAGAAGGCCATCATGAGGCTCTTATTACAGAGATTCAAAGGAGACCGCATAAACAAGAGATGTCTTCACCGAGAAAACTAGGTCTTTTTGCATCTAAGGACGATTTATTTGAGTCATTTCAATTGATGAAAGCCATGGTAGAAGAACTTTACCATGAAAGAGGACAACGAAGAAATACAAAAGTTGAAGAAGGTGAATCTTTAGTAAGAGCAGAAGGAGGAGTTGGAGGTGGTGGACCTTCGGAACCTTCTTTTCCTTCATCCTTGTCGTCTACAAGTGAAGCAAGTGTACATCCCTCTAAGGATAAGTAACCAAAAAAACTCAACATTTTTCTGATATGCCTTTATTAAAGTTAGATGTAAATTTTCAATTACCCACTTATGATGGTAAATTAGATGTAGAAAAGATAGATAATTGTGTGAGACAATTAGAAGTCTATTGCAGGATACAAAGGATTGTTGATGATGAAACAAAGATCTAACTTGCAAGTATCAAATTGGGAGGCACAACTCTCATATGGTGGAAAAGAAAAACTAAGGATGATCTCAATAAAAATGGTAAGACAATCTCTTCCTGGAATGACTTTATCACTGCTTTGAAGAAACAATTTTATCCATTGGCAGACATGCAATAGGAAATGATGAATTGGAAAAGTTTAAGGAAAGCTAAAGGTCAAAGTGTACAAGAATATACTCAAATATTTCGTAAGAAAGAATTAAATTTGGGTATTCCTTTATATCCACAAGAGACACTCCTAAAATATATTGGTGGTTTACATTCTTATCTCAAGCACACTATTCTTATGCTAAATCCTTCTAACTTTGATGAAGTATGTGTAAAAGCCAATCACATTGAATCAAGTAAAGGGAATATTGGTGATAGTGTTTCACTTTGCGACTTCACATTTCACGAGTCCTCATGACTCTGCCCTTTGACTGCTCCATTGTGCAAGTCAACGAAATGTTAATCTTGTGCTATGTGTCCTTCCCAGGATCAACGGCTAGAACTGGCCTCGCGATTTCAGAACTCTGACGCTATACTTCGTGCAACTCTATGATCCCAATTGCCCAATGGTTGTTGATCTGATCTGCCTGATGGATCTCTACCGTTGAAAGTTGATCTTTGTTGACACAGGGGCAAACCCAGGGTTCATCTCTAACAACACACCAACAAGCCCTAACTACTGGCCCTTTCGGAAACTCTTGCGAAGCAGATGCAGTCTCACCCAAAGTAGAAATAGGGGGTTGTAGGACACATGTGTCTACAACTAGAGGAAATGCAAAGTGGATCCAATACAAAAACAACACAACACCTAGATATCATTTACCAACTTAAACCTACTTCGCATAGTTATATCTTAGATCTAACATAATAATGCATCAACAGAGTAACAAAAGCAAAGAACACAACATCAACCACATAGGAAAAAAAGATATACGTCGTTCACCCTCTCCCTAGGGCTACGTCCACAGAACTGTGTTTCTTGATATTATATAAAGCATGCAGTTCTATCTGCGCTCTCAGCTTGCAGATCTCTCTTTCGTCTTCTCTCTTTCTCTCCCCTCCCTACGCGCCCAACTGTAGGGTTGATATTCGCACCTAGCTGAAGATCTTACAATCCCTGAGTGCACTCAAACATATCACTTCTCTCTTCCTCACAACAATAGTCTCTCTCTCTCGATCCACAACAAAAACAACACCCTTAACCAACAACGAACAAACAACTCACGACGAACCCCTCTTCTCCCATCTAGGTTCTTCTTTATACATTACAATAGATCTCAAACATCCTTAGGTCACAGCCTAGGTGTCAAAACCCTAATTACCAAAACTCTAGGTGTCTAAAACCCTAGATCAACTTGACCCACATTTTCGGGCTTCGCCAGCCTGTCTTTCCATCTTTCCCGTGAGGTGCTCCAAAGAATCTACTGGTGTCTTTTTCTGCTTGCTGAGTTGTCCAAAATCCATCTTCCTTGATTATCTATTCTCTTTGATCGTCTCGTCCAATGACTCTTTCTCCCATACTTCTCTCCTTCTTTTCTTCTTCTTTGGCCACTTTGACCTTATCTCAGTCAACGTGTCTTCTGCGCAGTTCACATTTCATCTTTTCTCCCTTAATATTCACTTTATTCCATAACCAAGGGCCAACAGGCCCTCAACACTCACCTGTGACTCATCCCGAGGCACTTTGATCCGAACCTTCTACTTTACTTCGACTTCAGACTGCGTTGCACAACCTGTGCTTTCTTCTCAGTTCCTCCCTACTATGTGCAGACTGTCTTTTCTGTGTCTGGTACCTTGTTTCAATTTCACTTGGTACCTAGACCCTTATTCTCCTACTTTTACTGAAATATTCGAGGCAACTGGTTGTCATAGTACAATTTCAACTGGCTCTCGTTCACCAAACCTTCCTTCCATTCTCCATTCAAAGTCTTCAACTATGCATCTCCTCCTTCGGTAACATAGGAAGCCTCATAAGGTCCAAGATAATGTGTTATGAACTTCCTTGGATGCTTCGTGAACTTGTTTTTGTATACCAATACTATATCTCCTTTCTTGAATGATTTCTTCCTGATGCGTCTGTCATGGTAAGCCTTTTCTCTCTCCTTCTGAACCTGCTGGTGAAATCCTGCAATAAATCTGTCTTCTTCTAGTTCGACCAACTGCGTGAGCCTCTCTTGAACAACGCTAGTGTCATCCATATCTATGAATGTTGCAATCCTCAACCTAGGAACTAAGTATTCCATAGGCACAACTACTTCTAAACCATAAAACAACTTAAATGGAGTATGCATTGGCAGCTTCTTACAAGTGGTTCTATAGGCCCATAACACTGCTAGTACTCTCAGATATCAATCATCTATTTTCACACTGCAAATCTTCGTCAACACTGTCTCCAATATCTTATTGAAATCTTCAACCATCCCATTCTCTTGTGGGTGGTATGGAGTGCTCTTTTGGTGATGAACTTGAAATTCCTGAGTCAAGGCTTCAATAGTATTATTAATAAAATGTGTACCTTTATCACTCATGAGGATCTTTGGGCATCCAAACTTGGTTATGATATCATCAAATATGAATCGCACAACTATAATTGCACTACAATCCTTAACTTCTCTTGCTTCTGCCCATTTGGTCAAATATTATGTTGCAATGATTATGTATCTTGCTCCTGTGCGCTTCCCTGGTGGTTTGGTAGGTCCCACAAAGTTAATGGCCCATTTCTCAAATTCCTGTAAGGTTAGCTAGGCTGCTAAAGGCATCTCATCTCTTCTGGAAGGTTTCCCAACTCTTTGGCATACATCACAGGATCTGTAGTATTCTTTATCATCTCTGTGTAAAGTGGTCCACCAGAGGCCAGCTCTCAGAACCTTCTGCACTGTTGATTTTCCTGCGTAGTGTCCCCCTGCGATGCCTTCATGTGCTTCTTCCAGAATTAGTGGTATTTCTGCCTCCATAACCCATCTTCGTAAGATCTCATCAGGTCCCATCTTATATAGTTGTCCAACTATAAGTGAAAAATTTGTAGCACGCACTACCAACTGTTTATTCTAAAGGACTGTGTATTCACTAGGTGCCATTCCTGTTGACAGTAATTGAACTATCTCGGTGAAGTGATCATCAACCTTCCTAATGGCCAACAACTGTGAATCTGGCAGTGTATCTTCCAAACTAGTAGGTTCCTCTCCATGTTCTAACCTAGATAAGTGGCCAGGTCCCTTGTTCATTCTCCCTGGCTTGACCATAATTTCAAAATCATATTCTTGAAATAACATAAGCCATCTGCATATTCTTCCCCCCAACACTGGCTTTTTGACTAGGTATTTCAGCGTAGAGTGATCAGTGAACATCTTAAAGTGTCCTCCCAACAAGTAGTGACAAAACTTCTGCAGCGCATACACCATGGATAATCCTTCTCTCTTAGTGGTAGTGTAATTTATCTCAATGGTTGAGAGCTTCCTGCTAGCAAAGGATAATGGATGGTCAACATCTCCTGCTCCTGGTTGCGCTAACACTACTCTTAATGCAATAGAAGATGTATCGAAATGCACATGAAATTCCTTACTCCAATCTGGAAAAACCAAAATAGGCGCAATAACCATTTTCTATTTCAGTGTGTCAAAGCTCTGCTGGCGTTCTTCTATCCAACGAGACTAACAATCTTTCTTCAAAATATTCTCCATAGGTGTTGTGATCTATTCATAGCCCTTAATGAACTTTCTGTAGTATCATGTATGTTCCAGTGCAGTGCACAACTGTCTGACTGAAGTGGGAGGGGGTAGATCAACAATAATGGCAATCTTAGATGGATCTACCAAAAATTTGCTTACACATAATAATTCCCAATAACACTCCAAAGGGTGAGAAGAATATGCACTTCTTCAGATTCAGGGCAATCTAGCATTGTCTGCACTTATCCAAGATTAGTCTTAAACATTCAATATGATTTTGCAATAAACTAAAAACAATCCAATCATCAAAGTATGCTTCCAGAAATTTATGTAAAAACTCCTTGAACGCTTCGACCACCACCCTAGAAATTATGGTTGGTTCATTCTTCAATCCAAAAGGCATCATTGTGTACTGGTAGGATCCCCATTCTGTTGCAAATGTGGTCTTATGGTGATCTTCCTTGGCAATCTTGGTCTGGTGATAACTTGAAAATCCATCGGTGAAGGAGTAGACTTCATGTCCTCCCACATTGTCTAACACTTCGTCTATAAATGGCGTAGGGAATGGGTCATGCAAACATGCATCATTCAACTTCCTGAGATCTACACAAATCATGATCTCTCCTGTCTTCTTATCCTAGACCACCATAAGGCTAATCCACTCTGATTCTTCAACAGGTTCTATGATTCCTGATTCTAGCATTCTGTCTAATTCAATCTTCACTTTCTCCTTATATTTGGGATTCAATCTATAGGGTCTCTGCTTGACTGGCCTTGCATTTGTTTTCAAGGGGATCTTCATCTCTCCCATGGGCCCTTTAATGCCCTTCATATCAGTGAACATGGTTGGAAACAGTCCTGATATTCATGCAGTAATTCTGTGATCTTATCAATAGTGGCATCATCCCAATAATCTCCAACGTTAGCCAACTTAGGTGCTTGCTTTGTCCCAATATTGACTTTCTTTATTTTAATTGGTTGTCCAATGAAAGTTAGTTCGACTCCTGGTCCTTCTATATCTCTCTGTCCTTCTGTTTCTGCGATGTTCACATTCCTAGGATCATCGTCTTCATCAACATTGATATTGTAACATCCTTACAATTTATGAAGAGGCGCAGTCCATCCATCCTCATCTTGCTCCAAATGGAGGTTAGGTGCCTCCACAAATACTTTATGTCTCACAACTTGTAAAGCTTGATCTACCATAGGGTGTTGACTTTCAAATAAAAATGTAGCTATAAAATTCTGTGTCATACCTTGCCAATCTGTAGTGGTGAGGCGCAGTTTCATTTGAAGGTACCAGTTGATAGGCATTGTATCCAGTGTGTTAATGAATTAATGCACCCAGTTCTCCTGAGGAATTTTTCTCCAGTCCTCCTCACAACTTCACACATGGTCTTTCGGAAAGATTTGACCTGTGTATCTAACTTGGCATTCAGCTATCTGATTTGAGAATCATATTTTCATCAAAGTGCGACATTGCACCCAGTTCACAATTTTTTGATTATGTGCTCCCCACCATCTTCTTGGAGTTTCTTTCAAGGCCTCGTCCAATGCCAACAATATCTATTGTACTGGTACCATTTCTTCAAATTCCAATAAGAAAGTTTCTAAGTGATTCAAACCGTCAAAGGTGGGCAAATTACTCACTGTTGTATCGATCCAACGAACTTCTCTGGTCAATCGAGCACATCACTACACATAAACTTCATAAATTTTGTTCTGCCAGTTTTCCAATGCTTCTTCCAAATCTGATGAGCATGTGATGTCACTTCGCCAGCTTAAATTCACATATGTTGTAGGATTAATATAATCATGTTGTCTTGCTGTCAATTTGTATATATTTTCTATCTCATATGTGCGGTCTTCCTCTCTGATGGGTTCTGTGTATCTCCGACCTTAATAAGGATCTAGAGGTGCAATGACCCTAAGGCCATCACCTTCAAATGTCATTCTTTTTTTCTTTAAGTCAACAACGGTAGAATTATTGAAAGCTCAGTCAATTCCTAACAGTGTGGGATAAGGACAACTATCATCAACTATATCAATTACTTCAAAGTCTACAAATGTTATAACCCCGTCATTGTCTATAAGGACATGTTCTAGTCTTCCAAAGGGGCTCACATCCTGTTGATTAGCCATCCAAAGCCTGATAGGGGAATATATCAACCTAGGTTTTCCCATCAATGCCCAAGTCTTCTTCGTCATGACATTGACCTCCGACCCTAAGTCAAGGACCACATAGTCTATATCATAATCTCCAATCTGAGCATTCAGGTGTAGCTCCTTATTTGTCCTTCTCATTTTAGATACTTGATGTACTTCTCTACTCAGTAAGGGATCTACCTTTCCTTGGTCATAATGTTTGATCAAATTTTGTAGTTCTTGTACATCGCTTTCATCCTTTATCAAATTAATTCAAGTGCATAAGAATTCCATAAGCTTACTTACCTCTTTTCCTTCTCTGGGAGAAGCAGATTGATCAAATTCCAGAGACATTCCACATTCTTTCACTTATGGTTGTGCCTTTGATGAAGAAGCATGATCTCTCCTGAATTATTTTCTTTCTTCCTCAAATGTCCGTCTCTCTTTCTTTGGATCAAACTCCTGTTTCTTCTCTGCAGCTTTCTTGACCCTTAATTCCTCTGTAATCTTCCCTGGAGTCACCTTGCCTTCTCCTGTAGTAGCGCCTCCTCTAGTGATAACAATGACTCTAGGATCCACTTCGCGAGGTTCTGCTGAAATTAGTTGTACTTTTTGGTTTCCTCCTCTTCTCTCTTGAAGTTTGGCTAACATTGCAGGACAATCTTCTATGACATGTTCAAATGAGTTGTAGTAACTACAAGTGGTACAAGGGTTCTGACAATCCCTTGCCAAGTGACCTGGCTATGTGTAGATATAATAAATGATCTGACCTCAACCTCGACCCATACCTCCTCATCGTCCTCTTCCTCTGAATCCACCGCGAGGGTTGAAGTTTCCTCTTCTTGGGGAATTATAATGCACAGTGTTTCCTTCTTGTTGTACTTTTTCTTGAATTTTGTATATATCCCTTGAACTTTCATGCATGAGGTCATAGGCCCTACAATCCCTGTCATCATTCCCTATTGACTTACAGAACATGCAATACAGATTTTTGGGTGTCTGAACATATTTTTTCATGTAATAGCATTCACCAGGGCGATGTCTATTTCTACATACCTTGCACCAAGGTAGGGTAACTTGCTTCAAAGGGCTCAGATCTCCTAAGGCCAAGTACTCATGAAATAAGGGACAATGCTCCTTTTCAAGGCCTTCTGATTTGCATCTGATACACCAGATGTATTCTCTTTTATATTTTCCATTGTCTTTCTTCATATCTTCGACCTGTAGAGATAATCTAGTTAGCTGACTCAAGATTTGACTCATACCTGAGCTGGATTCTCCCATAGGGGTTGATTCTAGTTTCATGGCAATCTCCAGTGCCTCAGCCTGCGAAGAATATTATGCTGCATCAGAGGGACTCTTATGTGCGCTAGGAGGGAAGCAATGAACCATTCCTTGTTCTTCTCGTCTGGGATCTGAAAACTCAAACAACCTGTCAAGTTCTTAAAACTTTGATCAAACTCCCAAACAGGTTCAGCTACTCTCTGCTTGATTTATTTCAGTTCTATAATGCATTGTGACTTTGATTTGGGTTTCTTGAATTCTTCACTTAATTCATTCTTGATATCATTCAACGGTTTAGTTTGTGTAATTCCTTTAACAAACTTCATGTACCATCTCAGTGCGTGGTCTCTCAGGGTAGTACTAAATTGAGTTATCTTAACTTCTTCGTCAGTAATATTCTTAATACTCCATACAGCTTTGCATAAAAACCAATGTTGATCAGGATCTTTAGATCCATCTCCTCTAAAGATAAGTAGCCTCATTTCATCTGCCATAGATCTTCCTAGGTTTCTTGACTGAGTATATACTAAACTGCTTGTAACAGTGCTTTGAGTACTCTGATAACTATGACTACTTTGGTTACTTAACGCTGCTAAAACAATAGGAGGAGTAATAGTAATTACTTCAACAATCTGCACAGTCCTTGAAGTTTCTGGTTCTTCTTGGAGAGGCTCTTCAGTCTTCCCTTCCTCTTCCCTAGCGGACTTTGAATGCTCTTCATCTGTAAAATTTGCCTCTTCTCCACTGTATAATCCTTCGTCTCCATAATTCTATTTAAACGGGTTCGCAAGAGGGACTTCTCTGAATGCTCTCCCACTGCGCCTGTGTCCAGCCTCTATGTCTCTGTCGCTGTCTGATTTTTTGAACATTAGCTTTTTGATCTGACCAATTATTGTATCTTCAAGATGTTCTTCTCATGCAATAGCATCTTGATCTTCAACTTCAAAAAGTGGAATTTTTTTCCTCTAGGTCCCTTAAAGAAATATCTCTCAGCTTGGCTATATGACTCTACTCTGTCAACAACAAACTCAGTGATGCACCCTCCAATGGTGCTATCAAACCAATGATCTACTGCTCTTGACACGACGTTATCAACTCTCTTTACCTTCTTGATCAGTGCCGACGTCCAAACCACAGGCGGTCTGAGTCTGATTTCGAACTGGTTATCT
>JASDQU010739069.1:31029-51049 GCA_032191745.1 Picea mariana
TGCTTTGTCCCAATATTGACTTTCTTTATTTTAATTGGTTGTCCAATGAAAGTTAGTTCGACTCCTGGTCCTTCTATATCTCTCTGTCCTTCTGTTTCTGCGATGTTCACATTCCTAGGATCATCGTCTTCATCAACATTGATATTGTAACATCCTTACAATTTATGAAGAGGCGCAGTCCATCCATCCTCATCTTGCTCCAAATGGAGGTTAGGTGCCTCCACAAATACTTTATGTCTCACAACTTGTAAAGCTTGATCTACCATAGGGTGTTGACTTTCAAATAAAAATGTAGCTATAAAATTCTGTGTCATACCTTGCCAATCTGTAGTGGTGAGGCGCAGTTTCATTTGAAGGTACCAGTTGATAGGCATTGTATCCAGTGTGTTAATGAATTAATGCACCCAGTTCTCCTGAGGAATTTTTCTCCAGTCCTCCTCACAACTTCACACATGGTCTTTCGGAAAGATTTGACCTGTGTATCTAACTTGGCATTCAGCTATCTGATTTGAGAATCATATTTTCATCAAAGTGCGACATTGCACCCAGTTCACAATTTTTTGATTATGTGCTCCCCACCATCTTCTTGGAGTTTCTTTCAAGGCCTCGTCCAATGCCAACAATATCTATTGTACTGGTACCATTTCTTCAAATTCCAATAAGAAAGTTTCTAAGTGATTCAAACCGTCAAAGGTGGGCAAATTACTCACTGTTGTATCGATCCAACGAACTTCTCTGGTCAATCGAGCACATCACTACACATAAACTTCATAAATTTTGTTCTGCCAGTTTTCCAATGCTTCTTCCAAATCTGATGAGCATGTGATGTCACTTCGCCAGCTTAAATTCACATATGTTGTAGGATTAATATAATCATGTTGTCTTGCTGTCAATTTGTATATATTTTCTATCTCATATGTGCGGTCTTCCTCTCTGATGGGTTCTGTGTATCTCCGACCTTAATAAGGATCTAGAGGTGCAATGACCCTAAGGCCATCACCTTCAAATGTCATTCTTTTTTTCTTTAAGTCAACAACGGTAGAATTATTGAAAGCTCAGTCAATTCCTAACAGTGTGGGATAAGGACAACTATCATCAACTATATCAATTACTTCAAAGTCTACAAATGTTATAACCCCGTCATTGTCTATAAGGACATGTTCTAGTCTTCCAAAGGGGCTCACATCCTGTTGATTAGCCATCCAAAGCCTGATAGGGGAATATATCAACCTAGGTTTTCCCATCAATGCCCAAGTCTTCTTCGTCATGACATTGACCTCCGACCCTAAGTCAAGGACCACATAGTCTATATCATAATCTCCAATCTGAGCATTCAGGTGTAGCTCCTTATTTGTCCTTCTCATTTTAGATACTTGATGTACTTCTCTACTCAGTAAGGGATCTACCTTTCCTTGGTCATAATGTTTGATCAAATTTTGTAGTTCTTGTACATCGCTTTCATCCTTTATCAAATTAATTCAAGTGCATAAGAATTCCATAAGCTTACTTACCTCTTTTCCTTCTCTGGGAGAAGCAGATTGATCAAATTCCAGAGACATTCCACATTCTTTCACTTATGGTTGTGCCTTTGATGAAGAAGCATGATCTCTCCTGAATTATTTTCTTTCTTCCTCAAATGTCCGTCTCTCTTTCTTTGGATCAAACTCCTGTTTCTTCTCTGCAGCTTTCTTGACCCTTAATTCCTCTGTAATCTTCCCTGGAGTCACCTTGCCTTCTCCTGTAGTAGCGCCTCCTCTAGTGATAACAATGACTCTAGGATCCACTTCGCGAGGTTCTGCTGAAATTAGTTGTACTTTTTGGTTTCCTCCTCTTCTCTCTTGAAGTTTGGCTAACATTGCAGGACAATCTTCTATGACATGTTCAAATGAGTTGTAGTAACTACAAGTGGTACAAGGGTTCTGACAATCCCTTGCCAAGTGACCTGGCTATGTGTAGATATAATAAATGATCTGACCTCAACCTCGACCCATACCTCCTCATCGTCCTCTTCCTCTGAATCCACCGCGAGGGTTGAAGTTTCCTCTTCTTGGGGAATTATAATGCACAGTGTTTCCTTCTTGTTGTACTTTTTCTTGAATTTTGTATATATCCCTTGAACTTTCATGCATGAGGTCATAGGCCCTACAATCCCTGTCATCATTCCCTATTGACTTACAGAACATGCAATACAGATTTTTGGGTGTCTGAACATATTTTTTCATGTAATAGCATTCACCAGGGCGATGTCTATTTCTACATACCTTGCACCAAGGTAGGGTAACTTGCTTCAAAGGGCTCAGATCTCCTAAGGCCAAGTACTCATGAAATAAGGGACAATGCTCCTTTTCAAGGCCTTCTGATTTGCATCTGATACACCAGATGTATTCTCTTTTATATTTTCCATTGTCTTTCTTCATATCTTCGACCTGTAGAGATAATCTAGTTAGCTGACTCAAGATTTGACTCATACCTGAGCTGGATTCTCCCATAGGGGTTGATTCTAGTTTCATGGCAATCTCCAGTGCCTCAGCCTGCGAAGAATATTATGCTGCATCAGAGGGACTCTTATGTGCGCTAGGAGGGAAGCAATGAACCATTCCTTGTTCTTCTCGTCTGGGATCTGAAAACTCAAACAACCTGTCAAGTTCTTAAAACTTTGATCAAACTCCCAAACAGGTTCAGCTACTCTCTGCTTGATTTATTTCAGTTCTATAATGCATTGTGACTTTGATTTGGGTTTCTTGAATTCTTCACTTAATTCATTCTTGATATCATTCAACGGTTTAGTTTGTGTAATTCCTTTAACAAACTTCATGTACCATCTCAGTGCGTGGTCTCTCAGGGTAGTACTAAATTGAGTTATCTTAACTTCTTCGTCAGTAATATTCTTAATACTCCATACAGCTTTGCATAAAAACCAATGTTGATCAGGATCTTTAGATCCATCTCCTCTAAAGATAAGTAGCCTCATTTCATCTGCCATAGATCTTCCTAGGTTTCTTGACTGAGTATATACTAAACTGCTTGTAACAGTGCTTTGAGTACTCTGATAACTATGACTACTTTGGTTACTTAACGCTGCTAAAACAATAGGAGGAGTAATAGTAATTACTTCAACAATCTGCACAGTCCTTGAAGTTTCTGGTTCTTCTTGGAGAGGCTCTTCAGTCTTCCCTTCCTCTTCCCTAGCGGACTTTGAATGCTCTTCATCTGTAAAATTTGCCTCTTCTCCACTGTATAATCCTTCGTCTCCATAATTCTATTTAAACGGGTTCGCAAGAGGGACTTCTCTGAATGCTCTCCCACTGCGCCTGTGTCCAGCCTCTATGTCTCTGTCGCTGTCTGATTTTTTGAACATTAGCTTTTTGATCTGACCAATTATTGTATCTTCAAGATGTTCTTCTCATGCAATAGCATCTTGATCTTCAACTTCAAAAAGTGGAATTTTTTTCCTCTAGGTCCCTTAAAGAAATATCTCTCAGCTTGGCTATATGACTCTACTCTGTCAACAACAAACTCAGTGATGCACCCTCCAATGGTGCTATCAAACCAATGATCTACTGCTCTTGACACGACGTTATCAACTCTCTTTACCTTCTTGATCAGTGCCGACGTCCAAACCACAGGCGGTCTGAGTCTGATTTCGAACTGGTTATCTGATAATCTGGCTAGCCACTCGTATATCTCCTTATGAATTCCTCCAAAGAAAATCTTGTGTATATCAGTAAAGATATACCTTCCCAACCAGTCTTCTGTACTAATATTAGGGTTCTTATTTTGAGCTTCTGCGAAGTCCTTTTATTGTTCTTTTATCCACTTATGAATCTCTGTCTTCAATGGAAGCCACCTTGACATTCCCTCAAGAAGATCTTGGTCCTGACAACAGAACCATTTTTTGGCACAAGGGCAGACCCAGGGTTCAGCTCTAACAATGCACCAACAAGCCCTAACTATTGGCCCTTTCATCAACACCTGCGAAGTAGATGCAGTCTCACTCGAAGTAGCAATAGGGGGTTGCAGGACACATGTGTCTACAACTAGAGGAAATGCAAAGTGGATCCAATACAAGAGGATAACAACACCTAGATATAATTTACCAACTTAAACCTACTTCACACAGTTATATCTCGGATCTAACATAATAATGCATCAAAAAAGTAACAAAAGCAAAGAACACAACATCAACCACACATGACAACAAGATATATGTGGTTCACCCTCTCCCTAGGGCTACGTCCACATAACTATGTTTCTTGATATTATATAAAGCATACAGTTCTATATGTGCTCTCAGCTTGCAGATATCTCTTTCTCTCCCTTCCCTGCGCACGCAGCTACAGGGTTGATCTTCGCACCCAGTTGAAGATCTTAAAATCCCTAAGTGCTCTCACACATATCACTTCTCAATTTCTCACAACAATAGTCTCTCTCTCTCTATCCACAACAACAACAAGACCCTTAACCAGCAATGAACAACCAATTCACAACGAACCCCTCTTCTCCCATTTAGGTTCCTATTTATACATTACAATAGCTCTTGGACATCCTTAGGTCACAACCTAGGTGTCAAAACCGTAATTACCAAAACCCTAGGTGTCTAAAACCCTAGATCAACTTGACCTGTGTTTTCTGGGCTTCGCTAGCATGTCTTTCCATCTTTCCTATGAGGTTCTCCAAAGAATCTATCGGTGGATTTTTTTGCTTGCTGAGTTGTCCACGATCCATCTTCCTTGCTTATCTGTTTTCCTCGATCCTCTCATCCAACGACTCGTTCTCCCATACTTCACTCCTTCTTTTCTGCTTCTTTGGCCACTTCGACCTGATCTCAGTCAATGTGTCTTCCGTGCATTTCTCATTTCGTCTTTTCTCCCTTAATATTTTCTTTCTTCCATAACCAAGGGCCAACAATATTTCTCGCTTGCTTGATTTAAGTCCATACTAGTCCACTCTAAGTGTTGCACTTTTGCTAATGGTTGTGGTTTCTGTGAACAATTACCTAGACGGTTGACTGAGGGCCCGAGAAAAAAAATGATCAGTGACAGAGGTCAAGAGAGAAGTGATCGGTCTTAGAGAAAATAGGTCAATCAAATAGACGAAGGTAGACATAAGAAAAAATATAAGCAGAGAGGAAAAACTTACAATCGCATCTGCAAAAGGAGGAGAGACAGGCAAAAATACAGACTTAGGTAGAAACCACAAAGCCCTAAGGTTTGATAAGTTTATGTGATAACATTAGGCTCCATGGGGTATAGAGTCCTCCCTGCGAGGCTCTAAGAACTCTTTCCATGGCTTCAGTGCCTTATTGTTGGGTTGTGGAGTCTTCTATTAAAAAAAACAAAATAAACATAAAACATGAACGGTATTTACAATGGTGGGACTAAGACTGCAGCTTTAAACAAAAAAAAAAATTCAGGAAGTGCCCATTTACTGGGCCACCAAAAAATTCATCACGCTCCATATTTTGCAACCTGTAAGTGTTATTTGGGAGCTTCTCAGAGATTTTGAAGGGGTCGATCCAAAGGGCTTCAAATTTTCCATGCTTGCCCTTGCCTTGTTTGGGCACATCCCATTTAAGCACTAGATCCCCTAGCTGGAAATCCTCCTTACTACTTTTTCTGTCAAAGGCCTGCTTGATTTTATGTTGACGGTCATGCGCTCTATCCATCACCTGCTCTCTAGTCTGTTGGATTTCTACCAACTGATGAATTCTTCTGATCATATCGTTGGGTTCTCCGTGGCAGTCTTGGAAGAATTTCGCCACAAGAAGGGCAAGCTGAGAAGGGAAAACTTCTTCAGTCCCATATACCAATTGGAAAGGAGAGATGCCCAGGAACCTCTTTGTTGTCACTCTATCGGCCCACAGAGAAAATTTGAGCTTTGAATCCTAGGCTTTCTTGTTGTCCTCTAGCAATCTTTTGATAATCTTTATAAGGACCTTGTTAGATGATTCTGCCAATCCATTTCCTTGGGGGTAATAGGGGTTAGAGTGGATCAATGAAATTCTAAACTGCTCACAAAACTTGATCAATGGTTCATCTCTAAAAGATGCATCGTTATCGATGATGATTCATTTCGGACAACTAAACCTTGCCATAATATCTTCAAGAAAACCAATGATTACTTTGTGAGAAGCACTCCTTGTGGGGATAGCTTCTATCCACTTGGTGAAATAATCTGTTGTAGTTAAGATCCACCTGTGCTGACCACTTGAAGGAGGATGAACCTCTTTAATAAAGTCTAGGCCCCACTGCTGAAAGGGTCCTAAAGCTACCACAGGCTTCAAAGGCAGAGACTTGAGCTGCTCCTTCCCATCGAATTTTTGACATTTGATACAAGCCCTGATTTTTGCATAGACATCAGTGAATAGAGTAGGCCATAAGTACCCAACCCTGAGGATTTTATAGGCCATGGTTCTCCGAAAATGATGTCCCCGACATAGGTTGTCATGAAAATCAAACATTATCTTTTGGGCCTCTTGTGTGGCTAAACATCTCAGAATCACACCTAGAGCGTATTTCCAATATATGACCTATTCAATAAGGAAATATCTAATTTCTTTGAGATTTAAATCTCTTGCCTTGCTTTTCCCCATTCCATATGGAGACTTTAACTCTTGCAGGAAATATATAATGTCTTTGTACCAGGCACATTCTGCCAACGGAGGGCTGTCCTGAGAAATTTTATCAGACAAGGCAACTTGTTGATTTTCTAAGAAAGTGTTGATGAAGTTAACCCCCAAAGCTTTAGAATTAGATTCAGCCAATAGCTTGGATAAACCTTGGCCTTTAACTAGTTTGGTGGGATTTATTTCTAGATAGAATTCAAGGATTTTGGCAATCCACTTGCTCTTTCTTCCATCTATGTCAGGCTAGATGAGGATGTCCTTCACATCAGCTGAAGGAACATATGCAATGATCTTCAAATGCAGAACAAAGAATCTGAAAGCTTTGAGGGCTTTTACCAAGACATAGGCCTGCTTCTCCATGATTTCATATCTGACCTCCGTGTCTCTTAGTGCTCTGCTGAAAAAAGGAAGAGGTTGCTCTAGCCCTGCATCATTCTTTTGTAGTAAAACAACGACCATTGTATCCAATGAAGCAAAGGAAAAAATCAGAAAATCCTTAGAATAATCAGGACTGGTTAGCACAGGTGCTTCATTTAGTGCTTTCTTGATTTGATTGAAGGATTCTCTGGACTGGGCAGTCCATTTTACTTCATTCCCCTTCCTAAGCATGGTTTTGATATGCTTCACCAATTCGACAAAATTTGAAACAAACCTTCTCATAAAATTGATTTTTCCCAAGAAGGAATGAACTTCTTTCTTGGATCTAGGAAGTGATAAAGCTTGAATAGATTCTACCCTTCTTGAATCAATCCTGACCCCCTCAGTTGATACAATGTGTCCCAACAAATTTCCTTCCTGCATGGAAAATAAATACTTCTTGGGATTTAGGGAGAGACAAAACCTTCTGCATTTCGAGAAAACCTTTCTCAGATGTTGACAATGTTCTTTATCAGATTTGAAGAAGATTGTTATATCATCCAGATAGATGACCACAAATTTGTCTCTTTCTCTAATGAAGGTGATGTCCATGGCTCATTGGAAAGTTTCTCCTATGTTCATCAATCCAAAGGGAATTTTTGCATATATGAACGTGCCCCAGGGAGTGGTGAAGTATGTATTTTCTCTATCTTCAGACTAGGCAGAGATCTGATTGTAGCTAGAAAATCCATCAATCATGTAGATCCTGGATGCACTTGTCACCCTCTACAATATGTGTTCCATCTTTGGCAAAGGGTAATTGTCCTTCTTAGAACTTATGTTCAGATTCCTGAAATCAACACAGAGTCTGATTTCTCCGCTCTTTTTCCTTACTGGAACCAAGTTGGCCACCCATTCTGAAAATCTCAAAGGGACAATGATTTGGGTGTCCAACAACTTCTTTACCTCCCTTTCCATAATAGGCAACAATATAGGATTTATTTGTCTTAATTTTTTCCTAAACGGTTTGGCCTCCTCTTTCAATGGGATCTTATGCTCAATGACGATTGTGTCGTATGTTATGAGGTCTTCAGAGGTCCAGGAAAACATGTCAGCAAATTATTTCAATAAATTAGTATACTCAGCTCTCTACTCCCTTGACAAGCTGCTTGACAACTTGACAAACTTTGGATCTTCCTCTGTACCAATTGTGCATTCAGCTACATTAGTATCCTTAGTTGGGCCTTTAAACTTTACTTCCACATTGTTCCCAATGAACAATCTTTCGAAAAGAACTAGTCCCTTTGGAATGTGGTTTCTAGGCAGTTGAACAATATGGTGATTAGCAATTTTATTTAAAAATACATCAGCGTGAGGGTCACCTTCGAAATCATGATCATGATCAATGTGTAATGCAGAGAACTCGTCAACAGACTCAAGAAATTTTCTTATCTCAAGATCATCCTCAAACACCTTCAAATGCTTGATATTGTCAGGTACAGAGGGCCTATATTTTACCTCAACATCATACCTAAGCTTAGGTGGCAGCGGGATTTTGAAATGGCTCACTGAGATAGCCAAAGAATCAGCCATAGTATTCTCTTCTCTTGGGATAAATGAAATGTTGAAAGCTAACAAGAAATTTTCAATTAGGTCCCACACCTCATTTATGTAAGTCTTAATCCTAGGGTGCTTGGCTTGATAAATATTTTTGACCTGATGAGCAATTAGTTTAGCATCTCCAAATACTACTAGCTCTTCAATCCCCATGTCTTTTGCAACCTTTAAACCCAAAACAAGGGCCTCATACACTACCACATTGTTGGTAGCTTCAAATTCTACTTTATTGGACAAAGGTATAGCCTCTTGACAAGGTGACACAAAAAAAACTCCAGCACCAGCCCCTTCCTGAGAAGAGGCTCCGTTGAAGAACATCTTCCACACAGAGGTAGTTGGGGGAGGTATTTCACGAAAAGAAATGGGTTGCTTTCTGATTTCAAGAGGAGTCTCAGGAGCATCTGTGAGTTGCAATATGCTGGATCCTAAGTCAGTGCTCAAAGAAAAAATAGGATGCTTGATGGGGTTTGCTTCATCACTAATGATGTAGGCCAGCTGCGCTTCCCTGTAAAGTCTCCTTTGTTCACCCCCGAACATAGGAATGGTGGTGTATGAAAGGTCCATCTCCAAGGTTCCCCCTAGTCTCTTTATCCAAGATCTAGATAGGAGCATTTCAAACTTTGGGGGAACATCAACCACTATGATATCTATGATTATGCTCTTCATTGGCAGATAGAACAAGGACACAACTAGGTCCTTGATAACCCCAAGGCACTTCACCTTCCTGGAATCAAAATAATACAAGTCATGGTAGGTTTTTGTAACTTCCAACCTGAGTTCTTCCATGATAACCTTAGGTATAATATTGTGGGATGCTCCTGAATCCATCAAGCAATTATGCAACACCTTATCATGGATGTTCAATGAAGTGTAGAAGGGAGGAGAGGAATCATCTCTATCTTCTACCAAAGGTCCTAATATGACATATGGATTTTCATCTTGCAAATTGACTGATTCCATGGGATGAATTGTGGGTTCAAGCATCAACAACTTAGAGAGGCTTCTTTTGAAATCTTCATGCTTGACCGGCTCTGAAAGGGGTACAGGGATCCTAATATTTTGAACCTCATGTTCAAAATTAAAAGGGGATGTAGGCTTTAGGATGTCTTTCACTTTTGGGACAAGAGTTATGGCCACTTGAGAAGGGGTTCAAACTTTCATACCTTCGCTGTCGTCTGCTACATCTTCAGTAGGTTTCTCTACTCTGGTAGGTTGACCAGGAACATCGATCTTTCCTTCTTTCTTCTTAGACATGAGGTTATACCTGTTTGGGTTGCTACTAGCCTTTTCCCCTTTGCTTAGCTCATTCAACTGATTGTCCACGAGAGATTCCTCATATGCAGACTGAGTTAAGTGAGGAAAAGAGGAGGTGTCCCCAAGACAGTGGATTTTGGGATCAAGGTCTTCATCCCCTTCTTCTTCATCAGCAACAAGATTATTTTGGAGAGGGGTCTAGATTTTCTAATCATCTCTATCTCTACTCCTTTGGTCTCTTTGGATAATCTGAGGAGTATTGTTAGGCCTCCTATAGTTACCTCTGCTATCAGCATTTTGGATATTTCTATAGCCCTAGCTTCCTTCTAATTCGATATTTTCCATTCTAGCAGAGAGTGACTTTAGTAGCTTGGTCATTTCATCTGTTTGAGGGGGGGCAACAGAGGAACTAGAAGTCGGGGTTTCAGACTTACCTCTTCCCATGTCTCTATCAAATTTTCCCCTAAGTTTGTCAACTGTTAATATATTAGATTCTACTTCAAGGGTTATATCTTTCATATGAGCCAAATAGGTAGCTCTTCTTTCTCTCAACGGTAGGAAAAAGTTAGCGCTGAAAGCATTAACATAAGTCATTTTGGCAGATATTTTTGTGGGCCTAACTTCAGCTGGAATATTTTTATACATTTTATTAAATCTCTTCGAGAAGTCTGAAACAGATTTCCCATCCTCTCTTTTAAGTGCCCCAAATTATGTTATATAATAAAGGAGATATTTTTTATTTCCCCAATGCCTTAAGAAGGAATCATCTAGAGCAGCAATACCATCAATAGATCCGGGAGGCAAGTCCTTAAACCAATCTATGGCATCACCATCAAGACTCTGCACAAAAACTCTCATCCACACATCTTCATTTTTGATGGCATGAATCTCTGCAAATCTATAAAAGGATGAAAGGTTCTTTTCTGTAGTCACGTCTCCCTCCCCTATGAATTGGGCCATGTATTTAAGGTAATATGTGGCTGGGAGAGCATTCATAGGATGAGGTAAAACTAGGGGGCGTATCTAGCATCCAATATCTCAACCATCTTGTTCCTAGGAGTATTATCACCTGCCATTTGGATGTGAATTGGAGGAGAACCAGGAGGAGATAGAGTTTGGACATGTGAGGTTGGGGCTGTGCTTCCGAGAGAAAAAGGAAACAACAGAGGATTTGGAGAAAAAGCCACAGGGCTTGAGGGAACAGAGGTTTCCCTCTCTATCAAAACAACAACTATAATAGGAGGAGGAGTAGTGAAACTGGGAGAGGGTAAATCAACAAGAAAACTCCCAAAATTTAAACTTCTAGAAGCTACAATAGATGGTGTAATAAGAAAATGAGAAATAGCTACTGGAGTTGCTATAGGAGGATAGTAAAAATCATCAAAAATACCTAGTTTAGCAGCAAAAGTACCTTCCTGAAGGGTCTATAGTCTTTTGATAATTTTCTCTGGGTCAGCTTTAGGTGTTGCTAAAGGCAGTTGTGGAGTAGACCTAGTGTGTTTTCCTCTGGAAACCACAACTGAAACAGTGGAGGCGTAACAATAGATTTGCCAGGTGCACAGTTGCAATCTTCAATGTACTGAGTTCTAATGCACCTTCAGAATCAATAAGCTTCGTCATTCAATCCCAGGGAAAATATTCAATTCGTCCCCGAAAATGGTGCCAGAAATGTTAGCACTAGAAGTCACTTCTGGATTGCGTCGAAGGTAAGCCCAGTACCCATCAGAATTTTTACGTCACGGATTGGTTTTTAAAGAGATCAAATGGGCGCATACTCGAGATGATATCGTTTTAACTCAGGAAACTAGACTAGCATGCATAAGCGATGAGGTCTGGAATCAACTTCATTCAATAAGTTAGAGTAAGGGTGAGTAGGAGGAAGAATTTGGTGAGAAAATGTAGAGGCACGCCATGAGCATCATGTCTTTCAGCAGCCTAAGGAAGAAAAACTCAAACAAAAGATCTTCTTGGGTTCGAATTTTAATGAAACTGAAAGAAATCATGACAACATTATAATCGAACATTCATCATAACATGATCACGACAATTCATGTGAATCAGTCATTCATGAACTCTCTCAGTGTCAGAGGAAAATAAGATGGAGAAAGAAAGATGACTTAGATTAATCAAGAAATCTCAGATCACAATACATAACCATAGGGTGAGAGACTTCACGAAAACTTTACAATACAGGAGCTCAACTCTACCATCGACCCTAACAAAATATCAAAACTGAGTATCTATACTCAGAACAACTTGCCACCACCAGGATTATGACCTGGCTACTACAATCAAAGCTTTGCATCTGCATCCTCTTTTGTCAGTCTACAGTTGCATTCTTCTGTCAGACGTGATTTGAGATCAGTATGGGCTTTGCAGGAGAATCTGGTGACAGAGGAACTTTCGGATGATTGTCTACCCACACAGCCATTTTTCCATGCTTTCCATTTATGGGGTGAGATGAGGTTTCAACAAACTCCCCCATTTCTATTAAATACTTGCATTAGGATCGGGATGGAGCCTGACACCCATGAATGTTCCAGGAGACGTTCATGACTCCTCCAAGTCGAGCCTAGTGCTTCGAAACCACGCAGATCTTCTGACAAGACCAAAACAAGCACTTTCGGCCATTGGCACAGCTCCTATCAATTGCTCCATGCAACCTTGGGCCATGACCTTACGCATTCCCCATATGAAATTTCAGGATTTCACTTGTCAGGAGTCTTCACTCCCCTTCATTCAAATATCCCGATGTTCAATCTCGCGAAATGACCCATATAGATCGACGGTTGGATCTTCCTTGAACTTGATGGCTAGGATCATTTCCTTGAACAATATCAATCGCCCGCTGCTCAATAGGCTCTTTCCCTTTTTTTATAGCCCTACTTTATGACCACGGGCCATGATTGTGGGCCCAACTCTCAGGTGTGTCACGATTTCAAGTTTTGCGAACTCACATCATGCTCCATGCTCAAAACTCTCAGTCGCAAAATCACGATTTCTTGGATCAGGTGCCACACGTCTCCTCTGATCGGACGACCCAGAAGAATATCGACATTTTGGGACCCGAGGCTTCGCACCTTGCTCCATGTTGAAACCCCTGAAACGCGAAATCATGATTTCTCTTATCTACTGCCACGTGCTCCCCCAGTTGGACGACTCAGATCATTTCGCGAGTCCTCATGACTCTGCCCTTTGACTGCTCCATTCTATGAGTCAATGAAATGTTAATCTTTCACTATATGTCCTTCCCAGGATCAATGGCTAGGACTGGCCTCGCAATTTCAGAACTCTAACGCTATACTTTTTGCAACTCTATGATCCTGATCGCCTGATGGTCATTGATCCGATCTGCCTGATGGATCTCTATCGTTGAAAGCTGATCTTGCTCGCTCGCTTGACTTAAGTCCATACTAGTTCGCTCTAAGTGTTACGCTTGTGCTAATGCTTGTGGTTTCTGTGAACAATTACCTAGACAACTGACTGAGGGCCCTGGAAAAAAAATGATCAGTGACAGAGGTCAAGAGAGAAGTGATCGGTCTTAGAGAAAATAGGTCAATAAAACAGATGAAGGTAGATAGAAGAAAAAATACAAGCCGAGAGGAAAAACTCACAATCGGGTCTGCAAAAGGAGGAGAGACAAGCAAAAATACAGACTTAGGTAGAAACCACAAACCCCTAAAGTTTGACAATTTTATGTGATAACAGATTCCATATGTTTCTAACAGTCATGAAGTGTCACCGGAGGTACATCATGAGGTTCAACTGCATAATTTGATTATTGTTCCTATGCAGAAGGGGAAGCATGTTTTGTCATTTTCATTCGCATACTTAGTATTGTTGTTTAGTTTGTTTCTATTCAGTGGTGTATGGCTGCAAAATGCGACAAAGAATGTAGATGATTGTGCAATAAATAAAATGATTACTTTGATAAAAAATGTTATCTCAGTTTTTATGTTTTTTGTGATTAGTCAGGTGATCATTGTCCCAGTAGAGAGGATGGATGATACAGGACAACTGGGGAGGCAGTAGCCTCACTTCTTACCTGAGCAGAAGTATACTTTTGGTGGTCCAAAAGCTTCCAATTGAGGAGGAATGATCTAGGAGGCTCCCCGAGCCTAGAAAATGCTCAAAAGTGAAAGTTCTCAGAATTGAATGAAACCAGATCCATTGCGACCGTCTCGGCGTGCTGATTCTAGCCATATATTTACTTTCTCAAATAGGCTCTGTATGCGAGAGTTATCGCACTCTGATCAGATTATCAAACAATGAAAAAGTCAAAGGTCAAACTAGCAAAAAGTCAATGTTGACGTCAGCAAAGCTATTTCATGATGCTGACGTGGAAGAGGCAGGTGATGACATGTGGTAACTGGTAACTAGGCATATGATGCAGACTTGGACCAATGGCAGTGTGACACTTGTCGAATTTCGGGCAAATGTGGTGGTGCCATGTGGCCCAGGCATGGGCAGCCATGTGGCACCCAGTCAGCAGTTGTGTGGCAAGTTTTAAAAGTTTTTGGAAGTCCATTGGTTTTGAACCCATGACCTATGGACAATCAAATTTTAGGTAGAGTCCTATTACCAACGTTCCCCCATATTTCTTCTTGTATATAACCCACAAAATATTATTTAAAATGCTATATATTATATGGTGGCGAAAAGGGAGGGTTGGGCTAAGCCCCAACCCATGGTTACGATATGCAATGAGACCACCGGTAACCACCCATAACCACCCAGGTGTGTATTTTCAGCACTTTAACCACCACATGCTTGGGGGCTATAACCCGGTGTTAGGTGCATTTTGAGGGGGGGTGGTCCCATTGTATTACACCATATGCCTCGAAATCAAGAAGTTAGCGCGATTTAAGGGCTAGCGCTTGGCCATATGTGATTGCATGACCTGTTCCAAGGGGCACGTGCCTGTTTTTGGGGGATTAGCCCATATATTATGCCAAAAGTGGGTTTTATACTATGTTGTTGGTATTTTTAATTGATTTTTGCCTGATTTTTGGACCAGAATTAGGTTTTTTAGGATATTTTGGCCATTTGGAGGGGGATTTTATCCCAAAAAGAGGCCAGATCTTCAAAGGAAGTTGGTCTTCTCTTGTTGAGCCTAAAAACTATATAGCCTGGGTTTTTTGAAGCTTGAGGGTAAGTTTTTGATGCAGGGATTTTGAGGAGAAGGATGTATTTTTGGCCATTTCTCATATTTTGAAAGGCATTTTTCTCATGTTTTTGAGAGGAGTTTGATGAGGCATGTATGAATCTAAGCAAGGAGGTCTTGCACAACAGATCTGAAGCATGTTTTGTAACATCAAAGAGCCAATGTAAAGATAACTTGAGCATTTGAAGAGCAATAAAGAGGTCCTCCACTTGGAAGTGGGCCCGAAGATGTAGCCAATGATTGATGAAATCCATTAACAAGTTATTTTCTCTATTTATCTTTCTTGTTTGTTGTTCTCTTCTATTAATTTGTAGCATGGTTTATGATGGTTGATCTCTTTAATCATTAATAAGCATTAAGTAAAAGTCATTATTGATATTCCGCAACAGTTAGTAAAGTTTATGTATTTTGCATTCTTATCGATCTGATGCATAAAGTACATTAACTTAACTTGCAATTTGTCAGTAAAACCTCACATTTTTGGATCAAGGGGCGTGAAGCACCGAAGTGTCGAATTCCTCCATAGCTGATATAGGAGAAAGAGCATAAGTCCAGTCATGGGATCATACAGTGGATGGTCTTTGACCGTGGAGGAAGGAACTTGGAAATAACACGTGTGAGGTGGATTCACATGGGTGCCACGTGGCCCTCAACCAATGAGCACCCAAAGAAATTCAGAGAGATATATCTGCCGGTTATGGGCTCAGTTTTGAGCATGGAGACTGTGGTTGGAAAACTCTGGACGAGCATAGTGTGGTAGAGACCTGGAATGAAGGATTTGATCACTTAAGGAGAACAAAATTTTGAGGCCCAATCCCTAGGAAAACCACTCAGAGGTTAGGTGTGTTACACTAACATAACAAGTATTTACTTCTACCCCTCAACCCTTAACCAGCAAGTGACACATCCAACAACTAAAATCTAACAAGTATCACACACACAAAGAGTATTGGAAAATTTCAGCAGAGCCTTGTTACTATATTCATCCTCCCCTTTTTACAATGCCAACCCTCTTATTTATAAAGGAGAGGTGAAGGATTAGGGTTAGGTCACCAGATACTTGTCACTTTTGGAAAAGTGACAAGGGGACCAACCCTAAAGTCTTTTTGTCTTTTTACCAAAAAGTAATCTTATCCTAAAAGGGAATCTCATCCAAAAGGGAATCTTATCCAAAAGGGATCAAAACAAATCTGATTTGACCTCTTAATTACAATGTATACATACCAAAAATAAAATCATGAGAGACTACATATTAAAAAAAGTCATTTTTCAAATAATGACAAAATCAATATGCTACATCACCATTTGCCTTGGGATTTGTGCCATCCCAAAGGCTCTTTGATTGCTGCCATGTTTTGCAGCTGTAGGTGAGGTGATTTAGGACAGTTCCGGGCCATCCATGGTTGTCAAATTCATTAGGATGAGGCCCCAAGGTGTGGGAAAATTGTAGAGTTTCTTAGGCGGGCAAGGGGACTTTGGGATTTGATCATTGTATGTAAGGAAATGCCCGTTGTTCAGTCACTTTTCAAACCTAATTATAACCCCCCTTTGCTTCCTAAAATTTTCCCTACGAACTGGCCGAAGCATGGCTTCGATTTGGGCTTGTTTCGGTGAAGGGACCTCCTGGGCCTGAACCTTGAGAGGATTTTCCCCTGTACCAAACAACCACAAAACTTTTTTTTATTTTTTCCATGTTGTAGCTTTGTTTGTTACCTTTCTGCTCCCTTTTGTTTGGAGAAAATCTGACTCTGGATTAATAAGATATGCCCCTAGAAAGGTATGCGGGAAGGAGTCGGTCAAGAAATTGATCAGGGAAAAATTTGAAATTGGGGAAACATTCTGGGCTGGACACCAGAATTGAAAGGCTGTTATAGCCTGCATACCTGTAGCTGAAATGATTTTTTCTCATCCGGCCCATTTTGGACTCGAAGACCCCCAATTAGAGAAATGGATTGGCTGAGTCTTTGAACAAAAGCTTGGTCAGAATCATCAAAAAATTGTTGCATGAGAATAAAAGGGTGTGGCACAAAAATCTCAATCATGCACTGTGGGCTGACAGGATATCCCCAAAGAGATCTATTACCACATCTCCTTTCCAGATTGTTTATGGTACAGAATTTATCTTTCCTACTGCATTGGGATTTTCGGTAATGAAATTGTTACAGGAGCAAGAATGTTAAGTACCTGAATAGATCTCTAAGAAGTCCCCTTTCATTTATTATATCTAACTACCATAGTGGGTCTTATTTAATAATATAGTGGACCTAGTCCACCTTACATTGAATGACCTCCACTATTATCACTATGGTCCCTCTAGGCCCCCCTACTACCTCTCTAACTACCTTACATCCAAACACCACAACACACAGGTGCACACACACACATACAATCACAACAACACATACAATAAGCAATGATGTTAATTTATCTTTCAACTTAAGATATAACATATATTTGAGTTATTTACATGCTTAAACGACTATATGTGTGTGTGTGTTCTCAAGGCTAAGGATAGTGCAGGGTCTGCATTGTTTTAATTTAATAGGGTACTGCCTGGCAGGGTCATTTCAACTAGTAATAGCTTCCCTCTTGCACCATTCCTCTCATGACATCGTAACTTGTGAAGGCCATCCCTTCAACAATGGTTCAACATCTCCCTGTTGCATTCATAACCAAATATTTAAAATACATAATTTATCAAAGGTCAATTGTCTTTCAATAATCACATAATAGGCATGTCTATAGTTTTGGTCATGATAATAATTATATTTACAGACTAGGGAAATAGAAGTCTTACACCAAAGTTTCTCTCAATGGGTGGTTACAAACATCATCACAACAAGTAGATCAAATTGATGCTTATTAAAATGTTAAAGTTTAAATTTGACTTCCTCCATTTATTTATTGTATGTCAAAATGTGAAAATTTAAATTTGACATCAACATTTATTTTAAAACATTAAATGTTTTAAATAAAAAAAATAATAATTAAATATTTAAAAATATTTATTTAAAATAATGTTAAAAATAAATATATAATATAATGTTAAATATGAATAAGGATTTGAAGTCGAAGCCACTAGTAATGAAAAGACATCAAACAAATTGTGCACATTAATTAATATTTATTTGTCAATAATAATTAAAAAAATGTCTTCATTAACCTTTTTTTCAAAAATAGTCAGTGAATTTTCCTCCTTTTATTGGCGAGAAATCAAAATAATGTTAATGTAATTCCTGTTTTGTCGTAGTATTGTTCTTGGATTTTTGCCTTGGTTTAGTTAGGTTATTTATGGAATGCTTTTCTTTTTTTAGAGAGAATGAGAGTTCATATTCTTGTTTAGTTTAATTAATTGTTTAGAAAGAAATAAATGGTGGTGTTTAATTGTTTTATCAAATTGTTTTTTTTTTTGGAATTCAGTGATATAAATCTATATGAAATCAATATTTTTTGTTATTTAAAATTCGTTTTTAAATGTAGAAATAGATTCAACATGTTGAAAAACTCTTAAGATTCTCATATTATACAGAAATAATCACTCAAATTTACTAATTTAACAATTTTTTGCCATATTTCAAACAAAGATTCTCAGAAAACATAGCCAGAAAATAATCATTTCCTAGAACGTTTAGACTACAACAAAATAAAGAGAACAAGAAAAATAATGGATTTATTCTATTGTGTGAAAATATCCATGTGAATAGGTTCAAGAACACAACCTAAAGATTAGGTTTTCTAACTGTGGGATGTCTTTTTAAAAAGTTTGGAAAATACGTCCAGAAACAACTGGCTTGACGTGACATAAAGATAATACGTGCAGAAATAGCTGGCTTGACGGGACATAAAGTTAATTGTTGTGGTCGGTGCGACTTCAAGGGACCACCATTAATGGAGTTGTAGCATATGGTAACCAAATATGGTCGTGGTCGGTGTGAACTTCAGGGGACCACCGTGAAAAGTGGGAAAATGCGGTTACACCGACATGGTATGAGAATTTGCTTTTAGCATGGTAACTCGACTTTAGATTCAGTCTTACCACCGCACCGTGGTAAATGTTTGACGTTGGAGTTTTATTTCCATAGGAAATCTCTCTACCATGTTGAAGTGGGACTTATTGTTTTATCTCCATGGTAAAGCTCTATGAATTAGGTAGTATGTGTTATATATGGTTAATGAATATATTCCTTAAAAGTGATTAATTTATCTTTTTAAATACTAGTTCACTCATGAACATACATTGTTTTAATCAATCAAAGGTCTTAATAATCACAATGTAATGATAATCATTGACTGGGTACATTATTGTCTAACCCTTATTTGGATTTTAGAAGTCTAGGATTTTTTATTTATGCTTTAGTATTTGACATAATAGCTATCAAATGATTTAAGCCTAGTGAAAATATAGGTAGTTTAGAATTGATAATATAAGAAAGTTGGATATTATCAATTCAAGTTAAATAAATGATTTGAATAAGAACTATGTTAGTTATATAGAATATGGTCGTAATAAAAAAAATTATATTGTACCGTAAAATTGAAATTAAATTTTAACCCTATTAATAAGTTATTTTTGTTTGAATCATTTGAATAATTTCCTTTGAATCATTTGAATAACTTGTAGTTTAAAATATCATCTAAATCATGAAGTTAGTATTGAGAAGTTAGAGGTTTTTCCCAATTCCATAACATTCTTTCACTATTGGATGTTGAGACCCATAATGACGTTGGTGATGTTTGTTGTCACTTTGACCCAATAAGGATTGTCTTTGATGCTTCGATGGTTGAAAAGGAGAGATATCATTTTCAAGAAAATGATATTTACATGAAAATTGAAAGGCAAGCAAACACTAGCAACCAATAGGGATGAAAAAAAGTAATTGATGAAATGAAGATGATTCTATATTTATGGAAGCCTATTCTTTATTTGAATATAACAAAGTAATGATGAAATTAGAGATACTAGTGGGTTTGATGAATGAAATAAAAAATCGATGAATAATATG